>JAOTRH010479075.1:0-25692 GCA_034768845.1 Heliamphora exappendiculata
TCTTGAGGAGTGGACGTAGGCAAAGTTCAAGCCGAACCACTATAAATCCCGGTGTCTGGTTCTTTATCTCTATCCCTTTCCTTTTAATTCTTGCATTAATTTCTTAATTGCATATCTAGTTCCTGTGAGATATTAAAAGGTTTTCTGAAATATTTTTTAAATCTCCTTTGCTAGCAAAGTGACCCAATTCTCCCCCCCCTCTTGGGTTGTCTATTTCTAACAGAAACCTATTCACCGGTGGCTATGCTTAAGTCCATTCGAATTCTCTTATCCATTGCTGCTCATCTCAATTACGAGATTTGGAAAATGGGCGTCAAGACGACATTCCTTAACGGGAGTCTTGACGAGAGCATCTATATGATGTAGCCAGACGAGTCCATAGCAAAGGGCCAAGAGCATATGATATGCAAGCACAAGAAATTTATTTATGGGCTTAAGTAAGCATCAAGGTCTTGGAACACTCGATTTGACCCGGCAATTAAAAGCTTTGGCTTTGATCAGTGTCCTATCGAATACTGCGAGTACTGGAAGCGCGATGAGCATAAAGTGGCGTTTCTAGTCATTTATGTTGATGGCATTCTCCTAATCGGAAACGATGTGGGGTTGCTATCTTCAGTAAAGGTATGGTTATCGATTCAATTTGACATGAAGGACTTGGGAGAAGCGGGCCAAATCTTTGGGAGAATTTAGTACATTTGATAATTGGAAACTCAAGACATAATTTGAGTTAGGGACGGGAGTTCAGTCAGGACCTTTAGTGGAATAAGTTCTGGTTCGTGCAAGAAATGATCTAACTCGGGCCAATGGGGTTTAGGTCTGCCATAATTGGGCTCTTCTCCGAAGTAACCACCGTAGTGGGATTAGGTCCACCGAATTGGGCTTTTCTCTGAAATTACCCAATTTTTTCGTGTTAACACCACTTCTATAATATAACCATAACTCAAGGAGCGACAAAAATCAAAGGGACATTTACCCAATAAATATGATTGACATTCAAAATAACCAAAAACCAATGTACAGGATGCAACCCACAAGATGCCCTAAGTGCAATGCAATGATGCTTATGGTATAACAACTTGTATCTTGAAGTACAACTTAATAATAGCATGGTATGAAACAAAACATGGCATGACGTAAAAACTAACATAATATAAAGTACAAGTCTTTAAAGCATAAGGTACAACTTACTAAGGCATAGAGTACAAGCATATGAAGCACAAGCTATAATTTATGTGACATGGATTTAACCTATTGGCATATTTTTATTCATTAAATTGTCAATTTCAAACACCAATCATTCACATAATTCATTTAAAGTCCACATCTTCAAATCCCACAATGTGACATGCCACTCATACATTTAGCCAAATTTAGGTAAATATTTAAGCATCCAATTTAAAATTATAATAGTATTTTGGGGCATGTAGACTTGGCGTTAAGTTCTAATTTTTGAACACCAATTAGATAAAAAAAACTTTTTATAAATTTAATGTTTAACACTAAGGTTAGATCCTAAGAAAAAAAGGTCATTTGTTTTAATTAAGGAAAAACCATTTAGCATTTTATAGAGAAAAGTGTAGAATTTGGGCCTCTGTTGACCTTGGTTTTGGGGCATCCAATCATGGGTCTAATTTTTGGGAAAATTTTAGTTTAAGGTGTCCTCGACAAGTTTTATATTTTGTGCTAAGGCTAGTTTCTTGGAACAAATTGATGATTTTGGCTAATTTATTAAATTGGTTCAGTCAGCATAAAAAGGTCAAGCAGAACCAGTTTTCAATAGAAAAGGCACAATGCCTTTGGAAGACCATCCGAGGGTATTTTAGGCTAATTTTTGTTCATTATCTATTTTAATATATTAGCTACATTTTTTATGAAAACCACTTTCGAATTTGGCTATTAAAAACATAGGTTTGTTGTCCCACAAAAATGTGTGACAGAGAGCTCTGTTAGTCACTGAATCAAAATAGTGAATTTGGGAAAAGTTTTGATCTAACAAGACTTTATATTTTTAGCTCCTTTTTGGTGGACAGTAAGATAAACGTGTTATTTACAAATTTTATATTTCGACCTAAGCTCTATTCTCACTCTAACTTAGGGTTTTTATGTCTGTAACTCATAGTGGTCAGAATTTGACAATTTTTGGTAAAAATAGTGTATCTGGAGTTCTACCCAACGAAATCACTTCAAATCAATTTTGTATGAAAGAAAAATTAAAAATATAAGTGTGAACATAAAAATCACATTTAGATAATTTTTCTGCATTTAGTTATTATGGTTCAAATTTCTTGGCAGAAAGTAAGATTACACAAAAAATTAGGCCATTTAGGGTTTCGATGTCTTAGCTTAAGATATGTTTAGATTTAATGTATTTTCTTTGCATGCATGTGATGTATACCTATATATCAAATTTTCAGAACCTATACAAGCCATTAAATTCCAAAATACTTACATGCAAACACATACAATACTTGGTCTCGCATGAACAGCTCCTAATTTACTCACACGACGCCTTTTTGAGTACAGTCTTATTTCTTATTTTTAGGGTTGTTTATAGAGATAGATTGAGGGTTATTTATGAGAGAATGGTACAAGGTTTAAGAAATTTACTTACTTGTCTTGAAGATCTAAGAATAGTGGATGATTAGTGGATTTGCTCTTAAGGAGCCTCCCTGCTCTTCCTTAGCTTCTTCTTCTTCTTTCTCCTCCCTTTTTCTCTCAAACTCTTGAAGAACCCTAAGAACACTCAATATTCAGGCCTCTCTCTCTCCTATTGCCGAAATATGAAGAAGAGAAAGGGGGGCTTAAGTCTTGTTTTATAAGAAAAAAGGATGATGGAAGTAATTATGACATTGTATGGTAATTTTTGATTTTTTAATTTTCTTATTGGTTGCATGGGGTGGATATAGTCTTTTGAGACTTACAAAATCAGATATGGAGGCAAGGGAATGCGGCTGGGGCTGTTTGGGCAGCCTCAAAAGCTGATTTTGCATTAATTTATAGTTTAAATTGTGTTTTGGTACCATTTTGTGCAAGAAAATGTATAAAATATTAATTTTATATATCTTTTTGCTATCTTAACCTGCTAAAACCTATTATATTAAGGTGTTAATAATTAATTTAATATTTTCATGATTTATCATAATTTTTATAGTAATTAATTAAATAGGTATAAACTTTTAACTCAATTTAAGTTAGTTTGACAATAATTGACTTTTTGACTTATTTATTGTGTAGAAACTTTAAATAATTATTTATTTACTTTTGTTAATCTATATTATTGTATTACTATGTATATTACTTGTATACAAAATTTTGGGTCATAACAATACTTAATTTATATAACATTTTCTCATTTTTAAGCTTAAAAATGCAAAAAGTTTCTTTTTGTGCACAAATCCCATGGTGGCCGGCCATGCAAGGGTATTTTTGTTATTTTTATTGTTATTTTATATATTTTTATTTAATTTTATCTAAATTTTTTATTTTGGGTGTCCATGTATCAAAACTTGAGTTTTTAATACTTTTTGTTGTATTAGAGGCAAAATAGTTATTTTACCATAATTATAAAAAATTTTAATATTAATTTTAATATTTTATGTTATTTACTTAATTTAGGTTGTCACGAAACCTTTCTGAGTATTAGGGTTTTCTCTCTGAGTATTTGATATTTTTTTTAGAATTTCCTATCCGAATTAGGGTTTCGGGTTGAGTTAGGGTTTTCATCCTTCTAGTGATCTAAGATCTTGTCAATTAACCATCGCTAATACTAGGGTTTTGGTTGAATCGCTACACTTGTTGTTACAAACTGGATTGTTACGACTAGGGTTCGGATTGGGTTGTTATAATCTACCCCCTTGAAATAAATTTTATCCTTGAAATTTCATGCGAAAGGTTATGGATGGTTACTTGCATCCATTTTCTTCAAAGTTGTGTCCTTGTTTACTTGAGTTGTTCTTTATTGTGGGTGTGGACAGGGTCGGGTGTATATGTTCGGCACTGTGAGTAATGGCTGTTTTTACTAAATTCTAAATTCGACTACTGCATAGTTTTCAAAGATTACGTCACATACTCGTGGCGCGAGATTTGTTTGACTACTGTTAGCCTAAAAGCCTTTATTCTTGAAGCATACCCTTTACTCGTAATGATGTAACAAGGCTAAACTAACACACATCCCAGAGATGCGAATATGAGCGTACCTCTAATCATCGATGAATACTCCCTTTTCTCTTGTGAAGGTGAACATTTCGTTTATTGATTCTCTTGTTAGTAAAGCTGCATCATCCTTCCCAAACCTTTTGTTCCTTGTTGAAGTTGATTTTCTTGATATTCATAGTTTTTCTTTCATCGACGGATATTATAGTTTCTTCCCCTTGGTAATGGGCATTGAAACTTCTTATGTCCGAACTTATTGCAATTGAAACAGATTATTGGGTTCATCTGTTGTCCCCCTTGTTGTTCTTTCTAGCTAGCTTGTGAGTACGACTTGATAGGAACGAATTGCCTTTTATTCCTCAATGGTTTTCCATGACCAAATTTACTCTTCCTTTGGTTCCAAATCCTTCTTGAATTTTCCAATTCTGATTCTACCACTAGTGCTGCTCATGCGACTTGTGCATAAATGGGAAGCTGCATGCAGACGATCCTTTCCCAAATTGATGGCTTCAAGCCCCACTTAGTTTTTTGTGACTTTGACTCTTCGTCTGGTATAATGGCTGCAGCAAAGCAGTTCAATTCCTTGAAGTGATTAGCGTACTGGGTTATCGTCATCGATCCTTATTTAAGTTCCAGGAATGCTCTAATTTGTTCCTGACTGAAGGAAGCGGGAAAATACTTTTCCAAAAATAACCCTTTAAACTGATCATATGTCAAGGCTGCCACATCTTGGGTGTAATTGATCATAGACCACCAATGGCCCGCTTCTCCTTCCAATAGGTGAGCTGCAAAAGCTACCTGATTTGCCTCAACTTGAACTCCCATTGAGTTGAATAACTTCTTAATGGCCCTCAGCCACTCCTCGGCCTCTTTCGGTTCTACTCCTCCCAAAAATGTAGGGGTTCGCTATCTTCCAAACTCCGATAAGAACCATGCTCTATCACGCACATGGGGATAATTAATGCTTGTGGCAAGCTCTCGTAAAACTTGGGCTAATCCAGGTGCTTCGTCATTTATGGGTCCACTAGTTTGTCGGTGGTGGTTTGGTCCTCTACCAGTCATCTTTAAAAAAGAGAATCTTATGATTTAAGGGTTGTTTTCAATTCTGGATTATGTTCATGTTCTGGGATCTTGTGAAGTTAAGTTTGAGGTCATTTTGGCAAGCATTGAGTGTGAGATTCTTTTTTTTTTTTTAACAATACTTGTATTTCAAGTCATTCGAGCTCAGTGAATAGCTAATACAAGGTTTCAAAAAGGTTCACAAAACACACATATAACGTTGAAAGAGAAGAAAAAATTCAACGCGAAGCTTGTTAGGGCCTATCTAAAATAGACATGAGTAGATACATCGGACGACTACCTTGTGCTCTCTAAAGGTTGTAGAGTCTTTTTTTGGTTCCTGATGCTTGACTCTAATGGGTTGGTATGTAGGGTTTGAGGGTTTCTTCCAATGACTGGATCATTTACCTGGTAGTTAATCGTCTGAGGGTAAACTAAACGTGATAAGAGGTATGGCGGTGGTAACCATCTAGTCTTTCAATCCATTGTGACTTGGTGGTTAAATCTTTATCAGATTGCAAACGTTCATTGTCATGGTCAAGATTCTTCATTCTTAGACAGCGATGGCAGAATCCAAATTCTAAGATTTGATGAGAAGATCAGCGTACGTATCGATGCATGTGGATGTACCTCCTTTTTTTTTGCGTAGTAAGTCGAATGTCTTAAGCTTGACGTTGCCTCTCATTTTTCGGATAGGTGGTTTAGCTACGAACTGGTCTGGAAAAGTTCAAACTTTATCGTGTGGAGATGTCGTAGGTTCCTCGATGCAAAATTGTCGTCCTTGACTGTAGGTCCTTGATGGCCTAGTTCAATCCGTTGGAGCCTCCAAATGAGACGTAATATCCAAACAACCACCCTTACTCACCTATCCACTGGGTAAGGTTTTGAAAGTCAATCGAGGACAGACAAAAACATGTGTGGGGTTTAATAAGGATAGTCAGCTCAACTTTACTGGTTTCAAGGAAGGCGATCATAAGGTGGTGAATAGGTAAGCGTTTAGATGAGGATTTCGAATGACATACTAGGTTGCATGAGATATAGTTTGGGGCTAAGGCGGTTAAGGGAAGGCGAACTAGTTCTTTACGAGAAAATTTTTCTAAGATCATTCAAAAGATGGATTAGATTAGTGTAAGGGGGTTATGGCTAATACAATCACTGTTGACCTAAATTGATAGGTCGGTTGAGGCTCAGATGCATTGGAGAGAAGAGATCAACAACTAAAAATCATTACAAAAGGGGGTGTTCTCGGGATGAATCTGTGTAACATCTAGTCTTGACAAAAGATATGTTTAAGCAATGCGAGCCAAACTAGATATTTTCTATGAAGTTACGTCGGCCAAACGTACTTCAATTCAAGCATCCGAGTTGATTCCCTAGGTTAGAATTTCAAGAGTTCACAAAATTGCTTCAGTCGGATGTAGTATTGACATTAGGGAAAGATGAACGGTGGTAGAGGATCTTAGCAATGTCGAATGTTCTGGGCTAAAGGAATGATATTGAGTTTTACGAATAAAGAGTTAGTTCAAAGATGATGACTTGAATTGAAGGACAATCAAATGCGAATACTAGTTATTATCTAGGCATAGCTCAACAATGAAAACTCAAAGATAAGGGTAATTCCCGATAGGGCTACCAACAAGACTTGGGTGCAAAATGGTTACCTATGAATAGCATTGGACAACATTGTTGAGGACCGGTGTTATTAGAAGGAAGGATAAGCAAAGAATTTCAACCGGGTATAAAAGTTAATACAAAGGTTTAGGGTAAATGAGAATGGAACTTATAAGGATGAAGTTGCGAGGTTCTGACGGTGGCTTTCGATATAATATCTGAAACCTCTCATAGTACATATATACGCCCGTTTACCCCCTTAAAATAAGATAACTCGTTGCATGAATCTCTGATCTCGATCTCGATCTCGATGCCTTTACTCGTTCTTTGAATGTAGATTCCTCGCTGTTTCTGATCCCAATAATGTCTTAACACGACTCGCTATATGACTTGGATGTAGTAGATTTTAGTTCTTATAATGTATAATTGATAATTATAATTAATACAACACGTTCTACAAAACTTTTACACGACAGAATGCACGGTTTCTCATAACCCAAGGCCTGAACATTCACTAAACTTAGGCTCTAATATCAACTGTGACGCCCCGTCCTCCGGGCACGTCGAGATATACATAAGTATAGATAAGAGAGATATTCTAGCCATTCATTCATAATTACATATGATAAATATTACATCATTAAGAGTCTGAAACTGATTGAAAGTACATAATATTACAGTTTCTCCAAAGGATTCAACAAAAATTTATAATACGCTCGTGGAAACTAAACAAAAAAAACAGAAGGGAGAAAATTCAAATTCTTCAAACGGCGTTGTCGGGATCAGCAAGCTCCTGCCACTCACCCCGTTCCTTGAAACCTTCTTCTACGGGTGAAACTTCCTCAAAAAGTTCTTCTTTACCTATGGCACGGATGCCATGAGCCGAAACCCAGAAGAAAATTCCCTAAACCTTCTAACAAACTCACAAAAAAATATTCTATAATACATATCGTATAACACCCAATAAATTTAAGGCAAATGGGATAGACAAGTTTCACATTTTCAGCAGGGTAAGCATATATAAGTACAATTATGCAAGTGCTTGATGTAAATGAATGCAATGTAAATGCCAAACCCGACATACATCCAGAACCATAACATGAATTCCATGCCAAGAATTACAGAGTAGACTTAATGGGAATCTGATCACTAAACTAATTCTTGCCTCGTTGCGAAAGGTAAACGCTCGCCTCGGCTACATGTCTCAACTATTTTACTCAATGGCAACGACGTGGGGTAGCCAGTTACATTCTTATTCCAAATCCTTTGGTCAAATTATATGCACACAAAACCCACCTTAAGAATAAGAATGCTCGTTTGACGTTAACCCAAAGTCTAGATAACAAACAGGAATTTCAAGAGACACTTCACGTTATTCAAAATACCAAGATGAGGGATTTAGGACCACCAATATTGGACTCTTCTCCGAAGTTACCACCGTAGTGGAATTAGGTCGACCGAATTAGGTTCTTCTCCGAGATTACCCTTCTAAACATCGTGGCAATGGGGTTTAGGTTTGCCATAATTAGGCTCTTCTCCGAAGTCACCACTGTAGTGAGATTAGGTCGACCGAATTAGGCTCTTCTCCAAAATTACCAAATTTACCCGTGTCAACACCACTTCTATAATATAACCATAACTCAAGGAGCGAAGAAAATCAAAGGGACGTATACCTAACAAATATGACCGAGATTCAAAATAACCAAAAACTAATGTATAGGATGCAACCCACAAGATGCCCCAAGTGCAATGCAATGATGCCTATGGTATAACAACTCGTATCTTGAAGTACAACTTAATAATAGCATGGTATGAAACTAAACATGGCATGATGCACAAACCAACATAGCATAAAGTACAAGTTTTTAAAGCATAAGGTACAATTTACTAAAGCATAGAGTACAAGTATATGAAGCACAAGCTATAATTTATGTGACATGTATTTAACCTATCGACATGATTTCTATTCATCAAATTGTAAATTTCAAACACTAATCATTCACATAATTCATTTAAAGTCCACATCTTTAAGTCCCACAATGTGACATGCCACTCATACACTTAGCTAAATTTAGGTAAATGTTTAAGCATCAATTTTAAAATTATAACAGTGTTTTGGGGCATCTAGACTTGGAGTTAAGTTTTGATTTTGGAACACCAATTAGATAAAAATATTTTCTACAACTTGCATGTTTAACACTAAGGTCAGATCCTAGGGAAAAAAGGTCATTTGCTTTAATTAAGGGAAAACCATTCAGCACTTTACAGAGAACAATGCAGAATTTGGAACTTTGTTGGACTTAGTTTTAGGGCATCAAATCAGGGGATACGGGTTTGATTTTTGGGGAGATTTTATTTTAAGGTGTCCTCTACATGTTTCATTTTTTGTGCTAAGGCTAGTTTCTTGGAACAAATTGTTGATTTTGGCCATCTTATAAAATAGGTTCAGTCAGCATAAAAAGGTTCAGCAGAATCAGTTTTCAACAGAGAAGGCACAAGGCCTTTTGGGGACCATCCGAGGGTATTTTGGGTTGATTTTTGCTTAGTATCTAGTTTAATATGTTAGCTATATTTTTCATGAAAGCCACGTTTGAATTTAGCAATTAAAAACATAGGTTTGTGGTTCCACAAAAATGTGTGATAGAGAGCTCTATTAGTCACTGAATCACAATAGTGACTTTGGGAAGCATTTTGACCTATCAATACTTCATATTTTTGGCTCATTTTTGGTGAACAGTAAGATAAATGTGTTATCTACAAGTATTATATTTTTACCTAAGCTCAGTTCTCTCTCTAATTTAGGGTTTTTATGTCTGAAACTCAGAGTGGTTAGAATCTGACACTCTTTGGTAAAAATGGTGTATTTGGAGTTCTACCCAACAAAATCACTTCAAACCAATTTTGTATGAAAGAAAACATAAAAATATTAGTCTTCAAATAAATATTATATTTAGATAATTTTTATACAATTAGTTATGGTAGTTTAAAGTTTGTGGTAGAAAGTTAAAATGCTCAGAAAATTAGGTTATTTAGAGTTTCGATAACTTAGCTAATGTTATGTCTAAGTTTAATGTATTTTCTTTGCATGCATGTAATGTATTCATAGATACCAAAATTTCAGAGCCTATTCAAGCCATAAAATTCAAAAATACTTGCATGCAAATATATACAACACTTGGTCTTGCGTGAACAGTCTCTAATCTACTCACACGATACATTTTCGAGTGAAGTCTTATTTCTTATTCTTAGGGTTGTTTATAGAGATGGATTGAGGGTTATTTTATGGGAGAATGGTAGAAGGTTTAAGGGATTTACTTACTTGTCTTGAAGATCTAAGAATGGTGGATGTTAGTGGATTTGCTCTTAAGGATTCTTCTTGCTTTTCCTTAGCTTCTTCTCCTTCTTTCTCCTCCATTTTTCTCTCAAACTCATGAAGAACGCTAAGAACACTCAATATTCAGGTCTCTCTCTCTCTCTCCTATTGCTGAAATATGAAGAAGGGAATGGGGGGCTTAAGTCTTGTTTTATAAGAAAAAAGGATGATGGGAGTAATTATGACATTATATGCTAATTTTTTATTTTTCAATTTTCTTATTGGTTGCATGGGGTGGCTATAGTCTTTTGAGACTTACAAAATCAGATATGGAAGCAAGTGAAATTGAATGGGGCTGTTTGGGGAGTCCCAAAAGCTGATTTTGCATTAATTTATGGTTTAAATTGTGTTGTGGTACCATTTTGTACAAGAAAATGTATAAAATATTAATTTTATTTATATTTTTGGTATCTTAACCTATTAAAACCTATTATATTAATGTGTTTATAATTAATTTAGTATTTTCATGATTTATCATAATTTTTATAGTAATTAATTAAATAGGTATAAGCTTTTAACTAAATTTAAGTTAGTTTGTCAAGAATTGACTTTTAAACTTATTTATTGTGTAAAAACTTTAAATAATGACTTGTTTATTTTTTTAAACCTATATTATTGTATTATTGTGTATATTACTTGTATAAAAAGTCTTGGATCATAATAATGCTTAATTTATACAATTGTTTATCATTTTAAGCTTAAAAAGGAAAAAAATAACTTTTTGTGCACAAATCCCAAGGTGACCGGCCATGCAAGGGTATTTTTGTTATTTTTATTGTTATTTTGTATTTTGTTATTTAATTGTATCTAAATTTTTGATTTTGGGTGTTCATGTGCAAAACTTGAATTTTTAAGATTTTGCTGTACTAGGGACAAAATGGTCATTTTACCTTAATTATGAAAAATTTAGAATTTTTAACTCTATATTTTATGTTATTTACTTAATTAAGGTTGTAACAAAACCTTTATGAGTATTAGGATTTTGCCTATGAGTATTTGACCTTTTTTTAGGGTTTCCTGGCCGAATGTAGGTTTTGGGTTGAGTTAGGGTTTTTGTCCTTCTAGCGACCTAAGATCTTATCAACTAACCATCGCTAATGCTAGGGTTTGGGTTGGATCACTACACTAGTCATTACAAATTGGGCTGTTACAACTAGGGTTCGAATTGGGTTGTTACACTCAGCTTTGGTTGTATCCCAGGCAAAGGGAAAATGAAAGGTGAAAGAGAAAATGCTGGTTCAGTACCACCGATAGCTTGAAATAATGATTCCCTGCTTTGAAAGTGTGGTGTTCACCCATGTTCTGAGACTACAAAAAAAGTTTGCCGATGCCTTGGCCACTCTTGTGTCAATGATAGACACACCACCCGGGGTAAGAATAAGGCCTTTGGAGATTCAATAGAGGGATACACCTGCGATCAAGAAGATAGCCGTTACCTAAGAAGCTAAAGATGGGCTACTATGGTATCACAACATTCAAAATTTCATTGAGAAGGGAGAATATCCAAGCCGAGCCAGGAAAAAAGATTAGAGATGTGAGACCCCGAGCCGTTTTTTTTCAGCATTTTTTCGACGCGTGTTACTATTTTTGGTTTTTGCATGTTTAAATGCTTTTAGATGCATGATCGAGGTTAGATATGCATGCGGGGCAGGTTCCCGAGGCCATGGGGTGTTATGGTGCGAATTTTGAAAAATTAAAAAAAAAGATATTTTGAAAGCCTATAAATATCTAGAGTTAGATATTTTCAAAATATCTCTAGTAAGTTTTCTTTCTTCTCTCTACCTTCTCTCTAAGTTCTCGAGGGCCAAGGCTCGATTTTCAACGATCCAATAACGGATCCTTGCTTTTGGCAAGGTGGGCTACGCGTTCATCTTGACGGAATTTTATTCCAACAAAGCTCAATTTTACACGTGGTTCGAGGCATTGAGTTTTTAACTCAACGAGGTAGGATTCTAGACCCTACTGCTGTATAAGGGTGCTACATGTAATCGTGTGTATTTTTAACGGTTAGATTGCTATAGATATGAGTTTATATCAAGTTGGGTTTTTGGTTTAAAAACCAATTTTTTGGCAATTTCAGTGGATGAAATCAGGTGTCGGGAGTTTCTTTCGTGGTCTTGGTGTTAGGCCTAGGTGTGTGGATGCCCGAGGGTGTTGGATGGGTGTTTGGAGGCGTTGATTCAAGATTTGGAGGGCTGAACCCGTAGCTCAAAATCCAGTTCCGCCTTAGTTCGATCGATTGGACTATGAGGTTCAGTCGATTGAATCTTGGATCTTGGGTTCGGTCGACTGAACCATGGGGTCAGTCGACTAAACAGTGTGTTTGGGCATTTTTGGGCCTTTCCAGTGTGTTGTTTAGTCGACTGGGGGTTGGGGTCCAGTCGACTGAACCTGGGCAGTGTTGTGTTTGTGGTTTTAGTTGGTTTCTTGGTTTCTAATTTGTTTCTTACGGTATTCAATTGATTAATTATGAGGTTAGTCAATTGAAATACTATTGGATGCCTTTTAGGGTTTTGTTGGTTGTGCGGTGGGTTCGGGTATCGTGTTGTGATCCCAGGTGTTGTGTGGGTGTCGTCCTCGGGAGTGACGTGCATGGCTAGATGTGGGTTGTTGGGGCTCGGTTGAGTGCGTCGTGGTTAGGTATGGAGTGTGTATGGGCCCTTGATCCTCTTTGAGGAGAAATGTGGTGTTTGTAAGCTCGTGGTTTGAGGGGTTTGGTGTAGCCTTCCAGTTAGGCTTGGTTGTGTGGGTTACCGGTTGTCCCTATTAGTGGATGTCGGGTTTTGTGGCGGGTGATGTCACGGTTTGAGGTTATATGGCGATGTGTGCTTATAGCTGGCTTTATGCATTTATAATTGTGGTTTATTATGCATGGATTATGTAAGTGGATTATATGTTTTGGTATCGTTATGTGTACCTTGCTTGCGTACTTTAAAACTCAGAAGTTTTATTGGCATGGTTATGTGGAATGTGGGGAGCGGATGCATGTGGTGCATGTTGCATGGGTTGCAAGTGTTGTGTGGGTCGCGTGTGTAGCATGTGACGTGATTTGTGAAACGTAGTGATAGTATGTGATTTTATGCATTTAAATCCTGATTAGGTTATGCATAGGAGTATGGAATGAGATAGATGAACATGTGTTTCTGTGAATGTTAGCTCTGGCTGACGGTACATTCGATAGGGCTACGGTCCCTTGGTGAAGGTTTGTAAAGGTGTATTTGGTAGGGCTGCGGTCCTTCGGTTAAAGTTTGTGAAGGTTGGGGCTGAGGTCCTTCGGTGGCAGTCCGTAAAGGTGTATGGTAGGGCTGAGGTCCTTCGGTTAAAGTCCGTAAAGGTGCACTGACGTGGCCTGCGGTCCATCGGTGAAAATTCAAGAAGGTACATGGAGTGTATAAATTGTATTGTGGGACGGATAGACCAGTTTTCAAATTATTTTTGAGAGTCGTGTGAATCGCGATCTAAAAACCCTTTTTCAACTATTTTCAAGGCTCCTGTGAGTTAGTCAAAAGATGGTTTGTATCCTCGCTTTCCCTTGCATGTGAAATTATTATTTTTAATGTTTGAAAGAAAGTCTAAAACTATACCTCGTTTTTTTAGCATGTTTAACTTATATTCCATGTGTTGTCCAGGATCTACTGAGCTTTGGCTCACGATGTGGGTTTTGATTTTCTTTTCAGGTACCGGGCACGTAGGTTAACCCAGGGTTGCTGAAGAGGTAGAAGAGTTGTAGTCTTATTTTTTGCTCTTTCTGTTACATGTATGTTGTAACATATTTTTCCGGTGTTGGAACTGTGTAGTGTAAACTTTTGGCGTTGGAGCCTTATGTATTGTAAGCCGTTTGGCGAGTATATATAATGCATGTATGTTCTATTTTTGAGAGTGTATTCTCGAGCTGGGTGTTGTGGTTGTTTATTTGTGAGTGTTTCACGTGACCCAGAGTTTGGGGCGTAACAGATTGGTATCAGAGTTCTGTGTTTGAATACCTATGAGCCGTGGGAAGAGGATGTATCCCGTGTGAGGTTGATTGCGTGTGCTTGATTGCATGTGTTTAGACACTTTGATAACATGAGCGTGTCAGCATGTTAGATCTGAAAGATGTGTATATGTGAGCATTGGGGTTGAATCTTAGGAATGTTAGTCTTGCCTTTGGGCGTTTGGGTTAACAAACTTGGGGGCCAAGTTAGAAACGCGTTTAGCTGACGTGATTTCTAGCAGGGAATCTGAGTAGGTTGTCCAGATTGACACATCATTCTTGTCGGTTCTCCTCGGTATATGGGATTTTGTTTAACATGAACTTATGTGCTTATGTGTTAGCATGCTTATGTGGTTTATGTTATGTGTTGTATCTCATGTTCTGTCTTTTTCATATAGACGCGATATTTGTGAGACGAGGGCGAGGTCGTGGTCGTGGCCGTGGTGTTGGCCGTGGTGTTGGCCAAGGGGATGTTCCTATCCCTGATGCTGGGGATGCAAATGCTTCCCAGGGACCTAGTGAGACCCTAAAGTTGCTGCGTGCGTTGGTGGGTGTCTTCGGCCAGCTAGTAAAGATTGCTAGGGGAGAGGATAGAAGCCAGCAGGAGGATGGAGGTGCTCGATTTCAGGGGTATGGGGAGAAACGCCGGAGGTTGTTTGGTCTGAGTTCATGTTCTACGGGATCGCATCACCAATAGGTTCTTGTACCAGTACCAGTGGTGGCTTCATCTAAGAGGCCAGAGCAAAGGGAGTTGCTTTTCTATCGGTGTAAGTAGCCAGGGCATCGTGTGTCGGGGTGCTCACAAGGGATGCAGTTGGGATGTTATCGGTGTAGACAGCTGGGGCATCGTATGGTGGATTGTCTGCAGCCGAGGCAGGCCTAGGGTTCATGGAGTCAGTCACATGGGAGGTAACATACTTGTTACGGATGTGGCTAGCACGGATATATTCGGAGGACTTGATTATAGAGAGAGAGTGCACCGAGTGTGGTAGGCACATCAAAGGGTTTGTTTGTGCAGGATCAGCAGTAGCATTCTGTAGTGTAGCCTTCCAGGATTACAGGTGAGGGTGCTTCAGTTCAGATTACAGATGGGCAGCCCAGAGTGACTCAGGGCCGAGTGTATGTCCTTATAGCTCCTAGTTCTTCCAGGGCACCAGTTGTGCCGGATGATGCAAACATACCTTCAGCAAGCAGACGTACTTTCTGTGTATGTAAGCCTTGGGCAAGTTTCCTTGCTGCATTTGTTGTTTGGGAAGTTGGTGGTGGACTCCGTGGGTGGTGTGCTGTGTTGAGGCAGCGGTTGGTGAGGATGTGAGGTTGGGGTGAGTTGTAGATCCCGTGTTTAGAGATAGTTGGCCATTTTTTAGGATGCCTGACCTTATTTAACTATATCCTAGAAATGGTTTGGCTAACCATCTCGTATGCCTGTGTCGATTGCGATCAACAGCTTGTTCTCTTTTGACCTTGAGTTGAATTTCGGGGACGAAATTCTTTTAAGGGGGCTAGAGTTTTGAAACCCTGACCCATTTTCTTTTTCGGTGTTTTTTGACGCGTGTTACCATTTTTGGTTTTTACTTGTTTAAATGCTTTCAGATGCATGATCGGGGTTAGATATGCATGCGGGGCAGGTTCCTGGGGTGTTATGGTGCGAATTTCAAAAAATTTCAAAAAAGATATTTTAGAGGCCTATAAATATCTAGAGTTAGATATTTTCAAAAGATAATTTTAGAACTTCTCTAGTAAGTTATGCAATTAAATCCTGATTAGGTTATGCATAGGAGTATGGAATGAGATAGATGAACATGTGTTTCTGTGAATGTTAGCTCTGGCTGACGGTACATTCGATAAGGCTACGGTCCCTCGGTGAAAGTCCGTAAAGGTGTATTTGGTAGGGCTGCGGTCTTCCGGTTAAAGTCTGTGAAGGTTAGGGCTGAGGTCCTTCAGTGATGGTCCGTAAAGGTGTATGGTAGGGCTGAGGTCTTTCGATTAAAGTCCGTAAAGGTGCATTGACGAGGCCTGCGGTCCATCGGTGAAAATTCGAGAAGGTACATGGAGTGTATGAATTGTATTGTGGGACGGATAGACCAGTTTTCAAATTATTTTTGAGAGTCGTGTGAATTGCGATCTAAAAACATTTTTTCAACTATTTTCAAGGCTCCTGTGAGTGAGTCAAAAGATGGTTTATATCCTCGTTTTTCCTTGCATGTGAAATTATTTTTTTTAAGGCTTGAAAGAGAGTTTAAAACTACACCTCATTTTCCTAGCATGTTTAGCTTATATTGCATGTATTGTCCAGGATATGCTGAGCTTTGGCTCACGATGTGGGATTTGATTTTCTTTTTAGGTACCGGTCACGTAGGTTGACTCGGGGTTACTGAAGAGGCAGAAGTGTTGTAGTCTTCTTTTTTGCTCTTTCTGTTACATGTATATTGTAACATATTTTTCTGGTGTTAGAATCGTGTAGTGTAAACTTTTGACGTTGGTGCCTTATGTATTGTCAGCCATTTAATGAGTATAAACAATGCATGTATGTTCTATTTTTGAGAGTGTATTCTTGGGCTGGGTGTTGTGATTGTTTGTTTCTGGGTGTTTCATGTGACCCAGAGTTTGGGGCATGACAAGAGAGCTATTAGAAGACTCGCTGCACAATTTGTTATCTATGGCGAAAAACTACACAAAAGAGGATATCTGGGAGTCCGTAAGCTTTGTGTTAACACAAAAGAGGAACACGAGTTGATGAGAGAGGTTCATAAAGGAGTTTGCGAACCTCACATGAGTAGGATGATGCTGGCTAAGAAGATCCTACACTAATGGTATTTCTAGACGATAATGGAAACAGACTACCATTAGTTTTTTTGGAGATGTCGAAAATGCCAAATCCACATAAACCTCATGCATGCACCGCCGCTTTAGTTTTATAACATGACCTCGCCTTGGTCATTCTCGGTTTGGGGAATCGACGTGATAGGGAAAGTTACACCTAAGGGATCGAATGGACATGAATTTATCCTTGTAGCAATTGATTACTTCACAAAGGGGGTCGAAGCTGCCTCTTACTTAGTCCTGAAAGCCTCCCAAGTGGCCAGGTTCATCAAGGAGAACCATATTTGTCGATATGGAGTTCCACATAAGATAATTTTCGACAATGGTTCCCACATTCAAGGAGCAGTTCTTGACCTCTTGGAGGAGTATCGGATTGTCAGCCACAAATCTTCGCAGTGCAGACCGCAAACTAATGGAGCCGTGGAAGTTATAAATAAGAATGTGAAGAAGTTCCTACAAAAAATGATAGAGGGAAGTAAGAATTGGCCGAAAAAGTTTCTATTTGTGCTTTGGGGATACCGAACATTGATCAGAACTTCTACTGGGGCAACGCCGTATGCCTTAATTTATGGAATGGAAGTAGTTCTAACTATAGAATTGGAGATCCCGTCTCTACGAATAATGGCTGAAAGTAATATTCCCGAGTCAGAATGAAAGATGGACATATTGAAAGAGTTACTCCTGTTTGATGAAAAAAGACTTAGAGCCTTGTTTCATGTTCAAGGATATCAGAGGAGAATAGCTTGTGCATTCAACAAGAAGGTTAAGTCTCGGAACTTGAAGGAAGGTCACTTAGTCTTTAAAGAGATCAGAGCTCCAATCTTTGATCCAAGGGGCAAGTTTAAATCCAATTGGGCCAGACCTTATCTCATCAAAACCTTGATATCCAAAGGCGCTGCCATCTTTATGGATCTGAACAGAAATGTATTCTCTACTCCCATAAACTTAGACAAGCTAAAAAAGTTCCATCTCTGAAAGGAAGCCTGCAAAAGGAGAGCGTCAATACTCGAGTGTAACCCAAGCCTCGAACTATGTTATGGTCTGATTTCCCTTTCTTTGGGATACGTAGGTAGCTTCTGTCAGAAATTTAGCCCAAACTTTTAATTTGAAATTCCCCCTTTGCAACCATGTTTCAAGTAGCAAGATTAATGTAAAAAGTTGTTTTAAGTTTTGCTAATAAAATGGTTATATTGAAAGAACGAAAATCTAAAGAAAAGTTTTAAAAGTCATCATAAATCAGAAGTGGAGAAACTTTTATTAATGAGTTTTAGGAATACAGTTTTCAAAAGTAAGAGAGGCTCGAAAATCCTCGTCCTAAGAGACTAAGAGAGAAAGAAAACAAAATATTGAAGAACAAACAAAGTAAAGTCAAATACTTCTCCTCTTTGCATCTCCTCCCTGTCCTATCCTGCGCTCTACCTCCACTTGCAGCCAGGCCTTGTAACTCTAAAAAAGCCCACTGTCGAAATCCCCACCAACCAGTATCCTCAGTTGAGAAGACCAAGCCCGTTGGTACTTACCCAATAAGGGGGCTCGATGTGGAGAACTATACAGATGACTCATAGCAGTCTCGGGGTGGATCTAGGTATGCCCAAACTAACCAAAGATGCCATAAGAATGATAAAAAGTGGCCAGCTTCAGGCCGACCAATAGAATCCCCGAATAACCCATAGTCGTAGTAGTCATGGAAGTTATCATTAGTGTAACGACCCGATTTGAACCATAGTTGTAATGACCTAGTTTGTAACGACTCAGCCCAAGCCCTAGTATTAGCAATGGTAAGCTGACAAGATTTTAGGTCACTAGAAGATCAAAAACCCTAACTTAACTCGAAACTCTAACTCGATCCGAAAATCTTAAATAGACTTAATACTCAAGAGGCAAATCCTTATACTCATAGATGACTCCCAACATCCTAAATTAAGTAAATAACACAAAATATAAAATAAAAAAAATTCTCATAATTAGGGTAAAATAACCTTTTTGCCCATAGTACAGCAAAAAATTTTAAAAATCTAAATTTTGACACATGAACATCCTAAATAAAAATTTTAAATACAATTAAGTAAAAAAAGATAAAATAACAATAAAAATAACAAAAATACCCCTAAGTGGCCGTCCATCTTGGGATTTTTGCCCAAAAAGTCACATTTTGCCTTTTTAAGCTAAAAAATGAGAAACAATTGTACAAATCAAGCATTATTATGACCCAAGATTATGTAAATAAGTAATATACATAATAATATATTAATATAGGCCAAAAAAATAAACAAATTATTATTAAAAATCTTACACACTAAAATAAGTCAAAAAGCCAATTCTTATCTAACTAGTTTAATTTGACTTAAAAATTTATACCTATTTAATCAATTACAATAAAAATTATGATAATTCATAGGAATACTAAAGTAATCATAAAATTACAAAAATAACATGTTTTAGTGGGTAGAGACACCAAAAAAATATACAAAATTAATTTTTAAAGCATTTTCTTGCACAATTTGGTATCAATACCTAGTTTAAACCCTAAATTAATGCAAAATAAGCTTTTGAGTCTTCCAAACTCGCCCAAGATGAACTCCCACCAGCCAAATATGAAACCAAATTTCTTAAAAAGACCATGACCATCCCATGCAACCAATGAGAAATTAGATAAAATAAAAAATAGGCTTACACATTCATAATTATTCTCACTATCAATTTTCCCTATAAAACATAAGCAAAACCCTCATTCTCCTCTTCATGGTGGACTAGATCTTAAGTGTTCTTCCATGGTTGAGAGAAAAGGGAGAAAGAAAGAAGGAGAGGAAAAAAGGAACTATGGAAGAGCTAGAAGATCCTATAAATCTAAGATCTAGTCCACCATCCACCATGATCTACTCTTTTAAGGTAAGTAAAACCTATAAACTTTCTGTTCATACTCTCCCAAGATCTTCCTCAACTCATATCTTAAAACATAACCAAGAACAAGAATCAAAACATTGATAAAAAAGGCATCGTTGTGAGAAAATAGAGGCCGTTTATGATTTTTATGATATGAAATGAGCTTGCATGTTTGTATCTAAGAGTTGTGTAGCTTTTAAAAGTTTTGGAACAAATATATGTTAGTCGTAAACACAAGCAAGCAAAGAACTGGGACCAAATCTTGACACACCATGAGCTAGGAGATAAAGACCCTTAAAGGCCTAATTTTTGGGCTATTTTGACTTTCTGACACAAAATTTGATTTATCATAACTAAACATAGAAAACTGATCTAAAGTGTAATTTTATGGCCAGACCTAGGTTTTGAAGTTATTTTTTTTATACAAAATTGGTTTAAACTGATTTCATTGAGTAGAACTCGAGATCTACAATTTTTGCTAAAGAGTGTCAGTTTCTGAACACAGATTTTTAGACCTAAAAACTGTAGTTTAGAATGAGATACTTAGGTCAAAATATGAAAGTTGTAGATAACATGTATATCTTGATTTCCACCAACAATGAGCCCAAAAATTTGAGATTGGATAGGTCAAAATACACACCAAAGTCATTGTTGTGAATCTATGGCTGACAGAGCCTTATGTCACATGTTTTTGTATGATCAGAAACCCATGTTTTTAGTGACTAAATCCAAACGTTCTTTTCATGAAAAGTGTAGATAATATATTGAACTATGTAGTGTCCAAACATCAGACCTAGATACCCTCAGATGATCCCCCAAATCATTTGTAAACTCTCTGTTATAATCTGATTCTGTTGAACATTTTGTAGTGGACTTATCCCATTTTATAAATTGGCCTATATCTCTGATTTCTTTCAAATAACTACCCTTTGCACTATTCATGAAACTTGTAGGGGACACATGAGACTAGAACATATCCAAATATCATACTTGTAGACCTTGATTTGATGCCCAAAAATCGAGACCAACCGAGGCATATTTTTTGTACTTTTCTCTATAAAGTGCTGAATTATTTTCTCTTAAATGAAACTAATGACCCATTTGCCTTAGGATCTGACTTTAGTGTTAAACATAAAAGTTGTAGAAAATACTATTATCTAAAAGGGGTCCACAAACTAAAACTTAATTTCTTGTCTAGGTACCTCAAAACACTGTTGTGCTTTTTGAATTGACACTTGAATATTTACCATTAAATTGCTAAGCGTGTGATTGACATGTTTTATTGTGGGACTTGAAGTATATGCTTTAATTGATTCAATTTGGATGGTTAATATTCTAGAAAGATTATATGATGATTATTATCCATGCCACTATGTTTGAGCCATGTCTTATGAATTGTAACTTGTGTTTTACATGCTTGTACTTCATACTTTATTAAGTTGTACCATATGCTATATCATGCTTAGTTTAAAGACATGCTATTGATAATTGTACTTGAAGTGCATATTGTGCACTATGAGCATTATCACAATTTCATATTTGCATATTGAAGTTCATTTTGTACCTATCATTGTGGGTTGGGTTATCTGGGAGTTGTTCCTTCCTTGGTTTTGAGTTTAGGGCATCCCTGGTTGTCGATTTTGTAAATGTTGTGGGAGATTGTTTATCATAGGACTAGTTAGGCACCATGGATTCATTGCTAGCATTTTGATATTGGTACCTTAGACTTTGGGTTGACACTAAGCAATAACATCACAACTCTTATGGTGGGTACATTGGGTACACAGCCAGATTTACATCGTTCTTAATCGCGTTCGGTAACAGAGCCGCATTGCACCGGTCCCCACCCCATGCTATTGTGATTAAATAAAATAACAGGAGCATAAAGCCCGACGATGGATTTATTATTCACAACGAGGTTCGATTGATGGCTAAGTGTTCAATTTGTCCGATGAAGTCGACTCTGGAAATTCCCAACGTGAAATTCACGTTAAGATTTTGAGTGAATGTTGAGTTGGGCACTTGCATCGCATTTGTGGCATCACATACTTGTACGCATGTTCTTATATCTGCTTTCATTGATATAAGTGTTAAATTTGTCTATCTCTTTGACTTTAAATTGTACTAGGTGTTAAATGATATGCGTTGTGAAATATTTTGTCGTGAGAATAGTTAAAAGGTTTAGAGTGTTTTTTATTAGATTTTGGCTCATGACATTCGTGCCATAGGTAAGGAGGAGAAGTTCTTTGAGGAAGTCACCCCCAAAGAAAGAGAAGAATTTGAGGAACAAGGTGAGTGGAAGGAGCCAGCAGACCCCGATAATGCTAGCTGAAGAATTGAATTTTCACTTTTTATTCATTTTTATTCAGTTTCCACGTGCTCATTGTAAATATTGTTAATCTTTTGTGAAATTATAAAAATTATGTACTTTTGATCAGTTTTCAACTCTTAGTGATGTAATATTTAACATATGTAACTATGAATGAATGGCTAGAATATTTCCTTTAGTTATACTTATGTATGTCTTAACGTGCTCGAAAGACGGGGTGCCACAGTTGGTATCAGAGCCTAGGTTTAGTGAACCTTTAGGCCTTTGGTTATGGGAGACTACAAGTTCTGTAGCGTAGAAGCTCTGTAGAGTGTCTATATTATTAATTTATCAGTTATAATTCTAAAAACTTAAAATTCTTACCTTAAGTCTCTCTTCCCAATCTTCTTTTCTCTTTGGAGGGCACCTAACGCAAAACTTGAGGGACAACCATGGGTAGCATTAGAATATGAGGATTCGGACCCAGAGGAACTACCAACAGGGGAGCAGGACGTGATAGATGCTATCCCATTGACATGGGTATTTCTCGAGTTTGACGAGGACGACAAAGAGGAAGAAGAGATTGGTATGCTTTATGATCTGCTAGAGGCACCATTATCGAAATCAGATGAGGATGAAGTCACGAATGCAGCTATACACCGGAGCTGTTTAGACTATTATAGGGATTATCGCATGGGAGAATGAGTTTACGCCAGAGCCTTCCCCAAGAGGATGCAGAAGTGGAGAAAGCTTGAGTCTTTTCCTCGCTACATAGGTCCCTTGAGAGTTTTAGAGAGGTGCGACGAGACCATATTTTGTTTTGAAGTACCACTGGGGTTTAAGAATTGATTTGGAGTTACGTTAGACGCCATGTGGTGGCAAACCTAGCAACATAGAGATTGACTTCAGGGTTATTGAAGTCAATCGTCGGGTTGCGAGGTCAATGATCGCAGCGAAAAAAGTTCAATAAATGACTTCGTGACCGTAAAAAATGACGTTGTGCGATTTTCATGAAAAATAATAAAATAATATGATATTTTATTATTAAATATACCTTCAAGAAAGTTGAACAAGTTTCTTTGATGCCGTACAACGATCCAAGATGACCCAACG
This sequence comes from Heliamphora exappendiculata, assembly GCA_034768845.1. Lineage (NCBI taxonomy): Eukaryota > Viridiplantae > Streptophyta > Magnoliopsida > Ericales > Sarraceniaceae > Heliamphora > Heliamphora exappendiculata. The sequence continues at coordinate 23,296 of JAOTRH010479075.1, forward strand.
ATCTTCTCACGTATATCCCGACGCACACGACAATCCCGGCGAGTGGGCACCGATCCCGATTGAGGTCTTTTTCTTCCCTTTGGTTTCTCCTCACACTTCTCTCCAAAGAGTAAAAATGAATTTCCAAAAGGAAAGAGAGGGGGCGGCGGCTAGGGTAGGATTAGGTTATGGTTTTAGCCTCTTTGATATATATTTATTCCCATACTCACACATAAGATATGTATGGTATATATCTTTCCTTCCTAAAAATTAGCAATATATATATATATCAAAACTAAATTCCCACCCCTTTAGTTAGAGCCGGCCACCTAGGGAGTAATCCCTATGTGTGCCAAATTCCAAAATTGTCCTCTAACAATTTAATTTAATTTTTGAATGTCCTCGGCGGCAAAATCGACATTCTAATTAAATTAAATAATAACCGAAACCAATAAGAAAAGTATCCGTGCGTATAATGGGCTACGCGAGGGATCACGAGGAAGTATAGGACTCGGACTAACTGTACGAGAAAACCGAATATCCTTAACTCTGTCCCCGAGTTAGATCTTTCTCGTACGAGCCAGAACTTATTCCACTAAAGGTCCTAACTCAACTCCCGGTCCTAGCTCAAAGTATGTCTTGAGTTTTTAATTATCAAATGCACTGAATTCTCCCCACATTTAAGATATGGATTTTCGATAAATAAATTAGATTACTGACAACCCGATTTAATTATCCTCTTTTTCTCGCAACCGCACCGCTTAACCTTTTGATATGCCGGATCTGAAGATCCACTGTACAGATTTAGCATAATCAAACCTATAATCAAAGCACAGGGAGGGGGAATTCCTCAACCTAAATCGGACGTGGTTTTCGTCAGGTAATTATCAATTATCGGACAAATAATGTCAGTACCCAACTCATCGGTATTGTTGATCTCATGGAGAAAACCTCAATCATTGATGACTCAAAGAACTGTACATAATCTGAACACAATTAATCAATCACTTCGGGATTAAGAGTTCGTGCAATACATGATAATAAGGGATGTGGATCAAATTCATATAGTCAATATAGAATCGATCATCCCGTTGATCATACTCAATACACTTCAAGTGTACTAGTACATCGAGCTCGGACATCGAATTCCCAAAACTTGAATTTGATTCGTTTGACCTAGCCAAGACTAGCTACTATAACGATGTACTATAATCGTACCAATGGAATGTCTGGGTCCATTGCGATTGTGACCCTACCTGTATAATCTGTCAGAACCTTTGACCCGATCTTCCGTGCAACACGCACCGAGTTAAATACTAGATAGAAATACGGACTATGCATTCATACATCACAAATATAAATATGAAACCATAAATGCAAAACCATCTCAATTGTTTCTCATTAATATGTCAGGGATCCAGAATAAAATGCATAAAAGCATGACTTTTCAGTATGCATTCCCAACAATCTCCCACTTATACTCAAAGCCATGCAGGAACACACCTGACACCTAACCCTTGTACGTTGTTATCAAAGACTTTATGAGACAACGCCTTAGTAAAAGGATTCGTTAGGTTATCCGTACATACTATCTTGGAAACTACCACATCTCCACGCTGCACGATCTCCCGGATGAGATGATACTTCCTCTCAATGTGCTTTCCCTTTTTGTGGACTCTTGATTCCTTTGAGTTCGCAATCGCTCTATTGTTATCACAATAGAGTATAATAAGCAATTCTACCGAGGGTACCACATCCAAGTCCATAAGGAAGTTCCTGAGTCAAACCGCTTCCTTAGCTGCATCCGAAGCTGTAACATATTCAACTTCCACGGTAGAGTCAGCAATATAAGACTGCTTCACGCTCCTCCAACTGATGGCTCTATCTCCCAAGGTAAACACATAGCTCAAGGTGGACCTCCTAGAATCTCTATCTGCCTAGAAATCTGAGTCGGTATACCCAAGAGGTATAAGACTATCAGCGTGGTACACTAACATATACTCCCTAGTCCTTTTCAAGTACTTGAGTATATTCTTGACCGCAGTCCAATGCTCATTCCCTGGATTAGACTGATATCTTCTTACCATGCCTACGACATAACAGATATCTGGTATAGTACAGAGCATGGCATACATGAGACTTTCTACTACTGAAGCATAAGAAATACCTCTCATCCTCTCTATCTGCTGAGGTGTCTTAGGACACTAATTCCTAGATAGAGTAATCCCATGTCTGAAAGGAATAAATTCTATCTTAGAATTTTCCATGCCAAATCGAGCAATAATCAAGTCAATGTAACGGGCTTGGGATAAGCCCAACATTCTACGTGATCGGTCTTGAGTGAGCTTGATCCCAAGGATTTGGCCTGCTTCTCCCAAGTCCTTCATGTCAAATTGACTCAATAACCACACATTCACC
>JAOTRH010479086.1:0-25690 GCA_034768845.1 Heliamphora exappendiculata
ATTCATCACAAATATAAATATGAAATCACGAATGCAAAAATATCTCAAATGTTTCTCATTAATATGCCAGGGATCAAAAATAAAAAACCTAAAAAATAAGACTTTTCAGTTTACATTCCTAACAGTAGTGGGATTTGTTAAAACCTTTTTCAGGTGTAGATGATCACTAGGAGTTGATCTAGAGGTGCCCGTGGTGGCAGAAGACTTTGTATAGTTTTCCATTTTGTTATGAAAACATGTTTTTCTTCATGTGATGCCTATTTCTGAAGGCGTGTTTTGTAGCCTTGAGGCGATATATTATGCATGTATAGAACTAAATGTATATCGTTCTGAGAGAAGAATCTTGGGTACTCTTTTAATTCCAAAAACTATATCTTTTTTTGGAATTGTACAAGTAAAAACCTATCTTCTTTTAAATGGTGGTTCAGTGAGCTCTTCACGTGACCTTAAATTTTGGGGCGTGACAACTTGGTATCAAAACTCTGGGTTCGAATACCTAAGAGCCACGAAAAGAGGGAGCATCACCTTGTGAGGATGATTGCGTGTGCTTGATTGCATGTGTTTAAGCGTTTTTATGACCTGAGCATGATAGCCTGTTGAGCATGATAGTTTGTGTATACGTGAGTATAGAGGTTGGACCTTAAGATTGATTAGTCTTGCCTTTGGGCGTTTAGATTAACAAATTTGGAAGCCAAGTTAGAAATGCATTTGGCCGATATGTTTTTTACAAGGAATCTACGCAGGTTATCTAAATTGACGTGTCCGTCTTGTCGATTCTCCTTGGTATGTGAGATGTGTTTACATAATCTTGAATGGCTATGTGTTAACATGATTATGTCTTTTATGTTAGTAATAACATGTTGTATGAAAGCTTATATTGTTATGTTGCTTTCGTATAGAGTTATGTCTACACAGGGAGGACGAGGCCGTGGTCGAGGCCGTGGCCGTGGTTTAGGCCAAAGGGACGTGCCAGTCCTAGATGTTAGGGATGCTAATGCTCCCCAAGGACCTGTTGATGGGGTAGACTTGTTGCGTGAGATGATAGGCTCCATTCGGTAGTTGGTCGAGACCGCTAGGGGAAGGGAGAGCATACCCGAACTGAGGGCGACGGTCGCAATGTACGAGTTCTAATGTACGAGTTCTAGTCAGGGATCCCAGCCCCCTACTAGCCACAGAATAGTTAGAGCTGGTGTCCAGGATTCAGGATACGCTTCAGATGGGGGAGGATGATTTGAGGGTTGCATTTGTTGCATTCCAACTGAAATGGAGTGCCTATGAATGGTGAAAGTTTGCCAGGACTACAGTGGGAGGCACTTGGGAGGCTTTCACAAAGGTATTTCTAGAGAAGTACTTCCCTGAGACCACGAGAGATCGTCACCAAGAGGATTTTCTTTTCCTTACTTAGGGGATGTTGACAATAGTCCAGTACGAGGCCGAGTTTACAAGTCGATCTTAATTTGCACAAGAGATTGTGGCGACAGAGGAGTTTCATGCGAAGAGATTCAAAACGGGTTTGAGACCTGTGATTCGAGATAGAGTGGTGGCATTTAGGATGCTCATCTTTACAGACTTGGTGGAGAAGCCATCACCGTAGAAGATACCCTGAATGAGACACGCAGGGTTAGAGAGAGTAGGAGTCAGTAAGGCGGGGGAGATGCACAGTCTCAGGGGTGCAGGAGCAAGTGTCATAGGTCGTTTGGTCTGAGTTTTTATCCAACAAGGTTGTATCGGCCGTAGTTTTCTACACCGGCACCTTCAGTGGCCTCAACGGGAAGGCCAGAGCAGAGAGAGCTCATTTGTTACCAATGCAGACAGCTAGGGCTTCGTGCGACTGAGTGCCAGCAAAGGGGGCAATTTTAGAGTCCATCACCAACTCAGTTACAAGGGAGAGAGCCACCAGTTTGTTTTGGGTGCGGCCAGTCAGGGCATATTGATAGGAAATGTCCCCGATGAGGGAGTGTTAAGAGAACAGCAGGAGCATTAGTTATTCCATCTGCACAGGGACGACATACTACTAGTAGCCTAGGGCTCATACGTCTAAGATTGCAGAAAGGGGTGCCTCAGTACAGTATGTGAGACAGTCGATGGCCCAGGGTTATAGTGGACAGGCTAGAGCACTGCAGCGCATAATATATGTCCGTACTGATCCCAGTTCCTCTAAAGCACCGGTCGTGCCCGATGCTGCAGCTACTCCATCCATGATCAAAGATACTCTCTTAGTAAATAGATCATAGACCAGTGTTCTTATCGACACGGGAGCATTGCATTTCTTTATTTCCTCTACTTTTGCATCTGCATTGGGGTTGGAGACAAACTTGTTGGGTAGTGTATTGAGCGTAAGGACCCCAGTTAGTGGGAATGTGGTGTTGAGTCGAGTTTGTATATCTTGCGAGTTGGGGGTCGTCGGTTGTTGTTCGTTATTTAGAGTTTGATTTCATCATTCTAGACATGACCATGTTTAATGTCATCCTAGGAATGGACTAGCTAACCATCTATTGTGTCTTTATAGATTGTGATCGATGAAGGGTATTGATCTGCACGCCTGAGGGTGATTGCTTTTGTTTCATGGGCGATCGGGATGAGAGTTTGATGACTATGCCCCGTGTTGCTTGGAATCGAGGGAATATGGGTTTCCTCTTTTTTGCTCTCATGTTGGATGAGATGGTTGGGGTTCGAGGGGAGTTTTCCTCAGTGTTTTGTGATTACTGAGATGTCTTTTCTAACGATCTGTTTGAGTTGCCACCAAATTGTGAGGTAGAGTTTTCTATTGACCTAGTTCTAGGAGTTGCTCCCATTTCTATGCCGTCTTATCGCTTTACACTGGCTGAGTTGCGAGAACTCAAGATACAACTTCAGGAGTTACTTGATAAGAGGTTTGTACGTCCGAGTACATCGCCGTGGGGAGCTATAGCTCTTTTCGCTAAGAAAAATAATGGGTCCTTGAGGTTGTGTATAGACTACCAGAAGCTTAATCAGGTAACGATGAAGAATAAGTATCTTATGTCGAGAATTGATGACTTACTTGATCAGTTGGAGGGGTCAAGTTGCTTCTCAAAGATTGATTTGAGGTTAGGGTACCACTAGTTGAGAATTAGGGACGAGGACATAGCGAAGACCGCATTTTGGACTTGTTATGGTCACTATGAGTTTTTGGTTATGCCATTTGGTTTGACGAACGCTCCTACAAAATTTATGGGTTTGATGAACCATATTTTTCATTCATATCTGGACAGTTTTGTAGTTGTGTTCATAGACAATATTCTTATCTATTCACCCACGAAGGAGATGTATGAAGAGCATCTGCGTATTGCCCTATAGCTTTTGAGAGAGCATCGTCTATATGCGAAGTTTGAGAAATGTCAATTTTGGATGTCTGAGGTAAGGTTTCTTGGACACGTGGTGTCGAAAGATGGAGTATTAGTAGATTCTTCGAAGACTGATGCAGTGATGGATTGGGAACGACCGAGGAATATTTTTGAGATTCGCTGCTTTTTAGGCCTGGTAGGCTACTACCGGCGATTCGTAAAGGACTTTTCTAGACTTGCCGTGCCAATGACGCATCTTACACGGAAGGGAGTCATGTTTGTTTGGATCAAGTCCTGCAAGTTGGCATTCCAAGAGTTAATGAAGAGGTTAACTAGTGCACCAATGCTGATTATTCTTGAACGAGGTTTGGGTTATATAGTGTACTGTGACGCATCGCATGATGGGCTAGGTTGTGTTCTGATGTAGGGAGGTAAGGTTGTGGCTTACGGATCTCGACAGTTGAAGACTCATGAGAAGAATTACCCGACACATGATTTGGAGTTGGCAGCCATGGCTTTGCCTTGAAAACATGGTGGCACTATCTTTATGGTGAACACTTTGAGATTTTCTCCGATCACAAGAGTTTGAAATACTTGTTTTCGCAGAAAGACATAAATCTACGCCAACGACGATGGATGGAGTTCTTGGAGGATTATGACTTCGACTTGTAGTACCATCCCGAAAAGGCTAATGTTGTGGCCGACGCTCTTAATAGGAGGTTGCATGGTTCATTAGCTTTCATAGCTATACGAGAATAGGACATGCTTTGAGAGGTTGGAGAGCTTGATCTGTGTCTCGGGGAAACAACAAAAGGTGCCACTTTATTTTTAGTAGTTTCACGACCTGTATTGGTTGCGCGTATACTAGAGGTTTAACAAACAGATCAAGAGGCTCAGATGTTACGGGATCGTATTGCTAGTGAAAAGTACACTACAGGATGGGTTGTGAACCCAGACTAGAGTTTGAAATTGGCAAGGAGATTGTTCAAGGAGCGAGTGGCTGTGATGGGATATCGTGTGTTCAGATAGCAAGTGGAGGCGGTAGCGAGGGTTGAGAATGCTTTGGCTGAGACTCGAGCTTTGTGGGAGGCCAGGACATCACAGGGCAGTACGGAGGTGCAGACAGGTGGACGCTCCAGCAAGAGGTAGAAGTCCTCTGGTCCTAGGTTTTATCCATCTGGATCACAGCAGTTTTCAGCACCATCACCATCTGTGGATTCGTCTGGGAGGCCGGAGCATAGGGAGTTGACCTGTTATCGATGCAGACAGCCGGGGCATCGTGCAGCGAATTGTCTACAACCGAGACCATCCCAGAGTTTGGCCCCAGTACAGTCGCAGGGGAGAGACCCATCAGTTTGCCATGGATGTGGACAGCCTGGACATATTCGTAGGAATTATCCCAAGGGAGGCAGTGTGCCGAGCAGGGAGGACACACTTGTGGGTTCATATGCGCAGGGTCGACAGCAGCCTTCCGCAGTACAGACTTCCCAGATGGCAGGTGGGAGCTCATCAGTTTAGTCGGTGCGGCAGCCGACAGCGCCAAGTTATGGTGGACAGGACAGGGTGGGATTTCCCCCAGTATATTCTCTTGCATCTCGCGGTTCATCTAGGGCACCGATCATGCCGAAGGATGTTGATATGCCTTCAGCGAGCAGAGGTACTTTCTAAGTATGCGAGTTCTAAGTCAGATTCATCATTGCATCTGTTGGGGTTGGTTATGGATCCGTGGATGGTATGCTGTGTTGAGGTAGTGGTTGGTGATGATGTGAGGTTGGGAGTGTTGTAGATCCTGAGTCTTTGAGATAGTTGGCCATTGCCTAGGATGCCTGAGCTTGTTTGACTATATCCTAGGAATGGTTTGGCTGACCATCTCGTATGCCGTGTCAGTTGCGATCGACGGTTTGTTGTTTTGGCTTTGAGTTGAATTTCGGGGGCAAAATTCCTTTAAGGGGGTAGAGTTGTGAGATCCTGACCCGTTTTCTTTTTTCGGCATTTTTGGACGAGCGTTATGTGTTTTTGTTGCAGCATATTTTACTACTTTTGATGCACGATCGGGCTTAGATATGCATGCGGGGTAGGTTCCCGGGGCTGTGGGCCGTTGTGGCGCGAATCTCGAAAATTAAAAAAAAAGATATTTTGGAGACCTATAAATATCTGGAGTTAGATATTTTTATAAAGATATTTTTCAAAGCATCTCTAGTAAGTTTCTCGTTTTTTCTCTACCTTCTCTCTAAGTTCTCGGGGGCCTGGGGCTTAATTTTTAGCGATCTAACAGCGGATCCTTGCTATTGGCGTCGTGGGCTACACAACCATCCGGTCAGATTTCAATTCCGGCGAAGCTCAATTTTGCATGTGGTTCGAGGCTGTCGAGTTTTGAACTCACTGAGGTAGGATTCTAAACCCTACTACTGCATAAGGGTGCTATGGGTAAACGTGTGCGTTTTTAACAGGTAGATTGCTGTAGATCAACATTTCTTTCAAAGTTGGGTTTTTGGGTTTAAAACCTAGTTTTTGGCGATTTCTGTGGATAGAATCGGGTGTAGAGGGTTTCTTTTGAGGTCTCGGTGTTAATCCTAGGCGTGTGGGTGTTCTCGAATGTTGGTTTGGAGTTTGGAGGCTTCGATTCAAGGTTTAGAGGGCTGAACCCGTAGCTCATAATCAAGTTTTGTTGGGGTTCGGTCCACTGAACCTTGGGGTTCGATCGACTGAAGTTTGGATCTTGGGTTCGATCGACTAGACTGGGGAGTTCGGTCGACTGAACCGTGTGTGTTTGGCATTTGTGGTTTTCTAGTAGGGTGTTCGGTCGACTGAACCTCTGGGCTGTGTTTTGGTGGTTTTGGGTTGGTTCCTTAGTTTTTGAATGGTGTCCTACGGTATTCAATTGATTAATTTATGGGAATTACTTGATTTAAATACCTGTGGATTCCTTTTGAGTTTGGTTGGTTGTGTGATGGTTTCGGGGGTCATGTCGTGGCCTCAGGTGTGCGTTTGATTGTCGCCCTCGTGGGTGATGTGCATGGTAGATGCGGTTTGTGATGAACGGTTAGGTGCATGATTTGATGTTGGGTTGTGTTGGCGCAGGTGAGCGTCGTGGGTCTGTGATGACCGTGTTGGGTGTGTTTGGGCCAGTGGTGGTCGTGTGGGTTGTCCCCTTGAGTGGATGTCGATTTTGATGGGTGGTGTCGTGACGTGATTTTATATGGTTACATGTATGTTTATAACTGTTTATTTATGTACGAAATATGTATGTGAATTACATGAAATGATATCATTATGTGATACCTGGTTTATGCTTTAAAACCTAGAGTTTTATAAGCACGTGACGTGGTTTGTGGAATGTCGTGTTGATACATGGTTATATGCTTTAAATCCTGTTATAGGTTTGCATATGTGTATGAGATGGATTAGATGAATCTGTGATCCAGTAGATGTAAATCCTGGTTGATGATGCACGTGTGCGTGTGTGGGTGTGTGTGGTAGGCTGCGAAAGCCAGCGAACGAGGTAGGCTGCGAAATTCGGTGTGTGTGATATCTGGCGGATTGAAACGAGATCCTGATGAGGCATAGGTGTGTGTGTGTGTGCGATATCTGACGGATTGAAATGAGATCCTGATGAGGCACGGGTGTGTGTGTATGTGCGATATCTAAAGGCTGAAACGAGGTCCTGAAGAGGCACGTGTTCATGGATTGCATGTATTGCATTTAGGGACGGATAGACCAATTTTCTAAAAATTGTGTTATTGGCCTACGGGAGTCGAAATACTGGTGAGTCGTGATCTAAAACTATTTTCAAATTATTTTACTAGCTTGAAAGATAGTCAAAAATTGCACTTCGTTTATCGGGCATGTTTAGCTTATACTACTTATGTCGTTTAAAATCTGCTGAGCTTTGGCTCACGATGTGGGATTTGCTTTTTTTCAGGTACCGGTCACGCTGGTTGATCTGTAGGTACTGAAGAGATGGAAGAGTTGTAGTCTTCCTTTTTGCTAGTTTTGTTACATGTATGTTATAACATGTTTTACAGGTGTTGGAGCCGTGTAATGTTGCCGTTTGGCGTTTATATACAATGCATGTATGTTTCTTTTTGAGAGTGTATTCTAGGGTTGGGTATCATGTATGATTGTTTATGGTGTTTCACGTGGCCCGGAGTTTGGGGCGTGACAGGTTGAGTCTCAACTCTTAAACATTTTGGTGCAAATAGTTTTAGATCTCCATGTCGATGTATTGGATCTCCTTTTATAAATGTGCTGTATAAACTGTTTTACGGGTTTTTGTAGTTGAGCTACGGTGGGTTTTTAAATGTTCTCCCTAGATGTACCGTGACAGTGTGTGATTTTGAGTTGGGCTTCCATTGCTCCTTGGCAGAAGTCCAAAAACGTGTGCAGAGTGGGTTCGCTACGGTCCCTCGGGTTGATTCCCGCAAACATGGTTTGGTTATACTTCATCTATCAGTCATGGAAATTCTTAAAGAAGTCTGGTGCCCCGTGAGCGGCTTTATTGTTATAGCTCCGTATAGAACTTGTCGTTACCTAGCAGGCCTTAAGTGGTTCAGGACTAGGGTAATGTGTAGGAGTCTATAGCTGTTACCATGGTCTGTGTGGCAGAGTCGGTACATAGGATTACATTTTATCTTTCTCCTCGGCTGAGTGGCCTGAGTGGAGCTTACTGTTTATTTACAGCTTTCCTTTAACTGCGGCATGATATCTGTTAGAATGATATGCATGGTTTGAAGGATGAAAAATGTGGAATTTTATGAGATAAAACCTTTTTGAGACTCGTGTTAGTCTAATGAAAAACTTGTAATTTTATAAGAAAAACTTTTTTGACTCATGTGGTTGAGTCTGTATGCTTATTATTACATAGCGTGCTTTACAGCTTTACTGTTTGTTTTCTATTGGGTTTTGGCTCACGGTGTGGGATTTTATTGTAAAATCCTTTTCAGGTGAACATGTGGAGTTGACCTAGATGCTTGAGATGATGGAGGACTCGCAGTAGTTTCCTATTTTTGACATGTACTTTTATATGTGATGCCTGTTTCAGAAGGTGGATTTTGTACGCCTTGGGGCGATATATTTATGCATGTATGTGATTGCATGTTTACAGTTTATGAGAGCTGAACTGTAGGAATTTTTATCCAAATGTTAAATATTTTTGAGTTGATGGTTTTCCAACTACAAATCTTATTTTCTCAAACGGTGTTTGGGTGAGCTTTCGCGTGACCCTAGTGTTTGGGGTATGACAACACATAAGCATGTTAACACGTAGCCACATAATATGTAAACACATCTCACATACCAAGGAGAATCGATAAGAAAGACGCGTCGATTTGGATAACCTACTTAGATTCTTTACTAGAAAATACGTCGGCCAAACGAATTTCTAACTTGGCTTCCAAATTTGTTAATCCAAACACCCTAAGGCAAGACTAATCAATCCTGAGATCCAATCTCCATACTCATGTATACACAAACTGTTATACTCAACAGCCTATCATGCTTATATTATCAAAACGCTTAAACACATGCAATCAAGCACACGCAATCATCCTCGCAAGGTGATGCACCCTCTTCCCATGGCTCTTAGGTATTTAAACCCAGAGCTCTAATACCAAGTTGTCACGCCCCAAAAATCAAGGTCACATAAAAAGTCTACCAAACCACCATTTTGTAAAAAAGATAGGGTTTAACAATCATCCAAAAACAAAAATAGTATAGTCTTTGGAATTAAAAGAGTGCCCAAGGTTTGTCTCTCAAATACAACATACATACATATTGTTCCAACATACATAAATATAGCCTCAAGGCTTACAATACACACCTTCACAGACAGGCAACATAGGCTAGGATACATATCTATAACAAAAAGGAAAACCAAATAAAGCCTTCTACCACTGCTGGCACCTTTAAATCAACTCCACATGATCATCAACACCTGAAAAAGATTTTATAAATTCCATTACATGAGCTGAATCCCAATAAAACAGACAATGATGTAGTAAAACATGATATGCAATCATATAGCAAGTATACTCAACCACATGAGCCTAAAATGGCTTTGCTTCATAAATTTCAAGTTTTCCATTCTCAAAACCAAGCATTCACTAATGCAAATAATGTATAACAGTTAAAGAAAAATAGTAATCAAAATATTATTTTTCACTTGAATCATACACCGAAAAAAGAGAAATGAATCCTATGTACCGACTCTGTCACAACAAGAACAGAGGTAACAACTATAGATTCTTGTCCATTATCTATTCTTGAATCATTTAAGACATGTAAAGTAATGACAAGTTCTATATAGAGTGACCACAACGTGACTGCTTAATTTACGGGCCCGAAACCCGAGGGTACAAAGCATCCACCACTTAATTTACGAGGATTAACCCGAACGTACAAAGTACCTACTCTATGCACGATTTTAGACTTTCACCAAAGCCAACTCATGCCAAATACCCGCTATCCCGGTACATCTATAGAATTATTTAAAAATCAACTCGTAGCTCGACTACGAAAATATTTTCATGATTATACATTAAACATGTATAAAGATTCATCCATCAAACATGAAGTTCAAACAATATTTTTAAAATATTTTCAAAATATTTTCACCATTTCTAACCAAATGTTTCAAAACTGAGATTCAACCCCGAGGGTTAGCTCTAAACCTCCAAAACATAGTTTGTCGAGATTTTTACAAATTCACTGTTTTCAACACACCCTTTGAAAACCAGATATGCACAAGTCCAATATCATGTGATAAACCGAGAAAAACGCAAACTATTCTTTTTATTCGAATAAACAAGGTTTAAACATAAAACATGATATATAAAGTATTTCAACTGGTAAACCAACTTATAACTGCATGTAGCATCCTTTAAAGACAATATAGTCTAGGATCCTACCTTAGTGAGTCAAAACTCGAAACCTTAAAAATTGAACCTCGTCGAAACGAGAATCTGTCCGGATGGATACGAAGCTAACAACGTGGATAGTAAGGATCCACAAGCTGATCGTCAAAAACTAAGCTCCGAGCCTTCAAAAGTCAAGAGAGAAGCAGAGAAATGGGAAACATAAGCAAGAAGCAAAGCTTTTCAAAATATCTCCAAGAGTTGGGTATTTATAAAACATGGCAAAAAGGGAGGTTAGTTGACTGAACCTTTCCCTTCGATCGACTTACAGAGGCTATTGGATGAGAAAAAGGCCAAATCGACACAATTCAGTCGACTGACACAACCCACTGTTGACCCAGTTGACTGGGTCAACCAGTCCAGTCGACTGGACTATTGGGAAAATAACCCTTGCATCAAAAACCTGTTTTTCAATCCAAACACTAGATAAACAAGCCTTAGCGAAACTTAAAAAAGCGTAAAACACATCTACACATGTTGCTCTACGACAATAAAGCATAAACAAACCATCATGGATATACATATAGCGAAAAAAGCACGTCAAACATATATATATCACAAAATAAAACGAAACTAGGTCTCACACAAACGACTCCTATAGATATGTAGATACAAAAATATAGTTGTGTAGATATAGAAGATATATTATGTGTGTGCTTTATGGACTTATATATATATATATATATATATATATATATATATATATATATAGAGAGAGAGAGAGAGAGAGAGTATCAAATATCAAATATGGGTAGGTCTGTTTGCTAGCAGACAAGATAAATTTATTTATGTTCTAACAAGTAGAACAAACAGATAAATTTATCTGTTTCTTAAAAAATAGAACTAATAGGTACATTTATATAAACAGATAAATTTATAAATTACCTGTGTGTGTGTGCGTGTGCGCGCCCGTTGTGAGAGAAAAAAAAAGCGTGCTTTAAACAAGAAGGAAAAAAGAAAGAGGGAAGAAAAAGGAGGTTTGATGGTGTTCTTTAAAGGAGAGAAGTTTTTTCTTCAAGTTATCATCATCCTCAACCTATCTCCATTACTATTTATTTCAAAATTAAGGTGCAAAACATCTCTTAAAACTAGTTCCCTAATTTTTTTTCTCAGTTTGCTTTTCAAGAAAATAATTTTTTCACCTATTTTTGTTTATTTTCTTTAAATATAAAAACAACTTGTCCTTACCTTTTGTTTCCTCAACTCTTTTGAGTACCATTTTTTTCATCTTCTCGCATCTTATTTTTGTTGTAAATATATATGAAAATATTATTTTAAAAATATCTAAAAATATGATTAAGCTGGTCTTCACTATGCTTTGTTTAGTTTCAGTTTTGATTTGATATTTTGTGTGCTTTTGTTAAAGGATAGTGTTAATTATTGTTCACCGGGTAGTGGTTAATAGTTTAATAGAGATAAATTTTTTTTAATATTAATACACTTATAGATTTGAAATCTACTATTTTTATAGATATCAATACACTTACACAAATATCTATACATTATATACCTCTTAACTACTGTTCATTGGGCGGTAGTTAACATTTTTCTTCGTTAAAATAGTAAAAAAAATTATTATGCTTTTTAATTGAAACTACTGATACTATATATATATATATATATATTTGATGTGTGGATTGATTTATGGGGACCATGATGTTGCCTCTTTGCATCCATATCAGTAACACAGTCATGTCCTATCTAGAACAATCCACTTTGAAATATTACAATTTTTAGTACAGAACTTATTTTTATTTCATTTCTGTAAGAGAATTTAGATTCATGTTTTGTCTTTTAAACACTGGAGCTTCCGTAAAAATATTGGTCCATTTGGATAAATAGTTTATTTATTTATTATGAAATAAATAAAAATAAAAATAAATAAATTTATTTAGCTACCTTGACTTTTAAGTGACTTATTTACTTATTTTTACTTATTTTCTTAAATAAGTAATAATATTTAGTTTAAATTTTGTTTAAAAATTACTTATTTGATTTATTAGCTTATTACTATAAATTTTACTTATTTAGCAAATTAAACAAAGTTACTTATTTAACTGTTTATAAACCAAACAAATTAATAAGTAAATTATTTAAATGGGGCCTCTGTATATGACTAATTTACCCAACAATGTCAAATCTAAGACTAGCCAGGGTACTTTTTGTCATTTGTGCCTAACCTGATAGGTAGTATTTCTTTGAAAAATAATAGAATTCTTGAAAATGTTTAGCCCACTGGATCAGTTTTTTTTGAAATAATATAAATCCGAAAATCAGAGTTTTTGTCATGTCACCATTTTTATACCATAGTGTCATGTTTAAACTGCATGCAATGTAATTTTTATCATATATATAATGTTAGATCTTCAGTATTTTTATGTTTATCTGATAATCCTGAAAAATGCTTAATTGTATATTCATGCTAATACTCCATATTGAGTCATGAGTAACTTCATTTTTTTGATGGACGTACTTTTTATTGTCATATATTAATTTATATCGTAGCATGCCATATAAAACTTGTTAACTATTGGGTTAAGATACGGGAAACGATTGTCTCTCAATGCTAGGAGTTAATATGTTTAAATGGAATAGACGAGCTAGCTCCCTGGCATGGACGCTATAACAAAATCCCAAGTGGTCCTAAAATATGGGTGAGTCATGTGATCAGCTGCCTCTTGATCCTATATGTGGGACCCGATTTCTTTTTATTCTAGGGTCTAACTAAAATTTGTTAAGAAACCCCAATTGAAAGATGAAAATAGGTTTAATTGTGTGAAAGAATTAATATTTTATCATGATGATGTTAATTATATGCTTGGTAATGCGTAAGGATAATTATTGAGGGTTGTTCCGACGAATTTTGAGGTGTTATGATAAATTTTGAAATTTTATATGATTCTTTTCTTCAGATTCGCGTAGAGCGGTGACTACTCGAGCAATCATGACTCTGCTTGAGCGGATTGTTGGTAGAGACTTTAAAAAGTCACGACTGGAGCTTCTTTTATTCCTTTTCCTCTTCTCTTCTTTCTCTAACACGAACTCTAACCCTAAAAACCTCTTGGTAGCTCTCTTGAGCTCCATTAAAGCTCCAATGGTGGATCCCTCTTGCTCCCCCTCTTGATGTTACGCCGTTGGAAGTTGGAGCTACGCATTGGAAGCCCCCTTGGCACCGTTCGGTTGGTGATTTGTGATGATAGAGCTTGCTAGAGCCTCGAGCTTTCTGGTTTACTCATCTAAGATGTACGATTTATGACTATTGTTGATCAATACAAGTATATGAGTTGTATTGTTATTAGATTTGTATAAAATCATAAAAAAATATATTTTTGGAACCCTAGGTTAGGGTTTGATGTCAAAGCATGCTAGATCTTTGATTTGTTGGTGATTTAAGGTGAATCTACCATGTTGCTATTGTTCTTGATGCTCCACCTCCCATCTCCTTGCTCCAAAACTGGGAGGACATAGTTTCAGCATTTGTCAGTTAGTACAATTAGCAAAGACCAGAACCTTTACAAATGCTAGAAATGCTAGATCTTGGACTGATAAAGCTTTTTGATCCAATGCCGCCTCCTAGCCCTTTACCGTTGCACTACAATCCTACCCAATATTGCTCATACTATCAAAGCCATGGGCACTCAACCGACAACTATCTGAAACTCTGCCATGACATTCAGGATTTCATTGACAATAAGGTCACCCCACCTCCATCTGCATCGAATATCACAGCTAGTTTTTAAATTATTGTATTTTGCATGATTCAAGTCTCGAGTCAAGTCAGAGTATTGTAAGTTTTTGCTTCGATCTGATCAGTTGGATGTTGAGTTCGAGGGCACGTCAATCTGTGCACCCTTTTCTTTTTCTTGTAATTTTAAAATTCCTGCTCTCTTTGATATCAATGAAATAAATGAAAGTTTTGATTATTCTGTGTTGCTTGATTTATTTTTTACGCTTTCTAATAATTTTAAATTTGAAGGGAATGTCCATGAAGAATTAAAAACTTTAATAAAAAAGAGAAGAAGAAATATGTGCCCAACCAATAATTGAAAAAACATTGTCAATAAATTTGGATAATGAAATTAACTTACAAATTGTCCAAATTGGTTCTTCGTTATCTTTAGTTAAACGTGAGCAATTAATGACTTTATCAAAAAAATTTAAAGACGTTTTTGCATGATCATACGAGGATATGCTCGAAATTGATCTTGATATTATTCCACACCATATACCTTTGTATCTCGATGCCAAACTGGTTAAACAAAAATTGAGAAGGATACGATCGAAATATGCTCTAAGATCAAAGAAGAAGTCACCAAGCAAATTGACGCTGGATTCCTTATGGTAAATGAGTATCCGAAGTGAGTGGCTAACATTGTGCCAGTCTTGAAGAAGGATGGATGCATCAGTGTCTGTGTGAATTTTTGGAATCTCAACAAGGCTAGTTCGAAGGACAACTTTTCATTACTGCACGTTGACGTCTTGGGAGACAGCATAGCGGGGCACGTTCTTTTTTTTATTATTTATAGATGGCTTCTCTGGGTACAATCAGAACTTAATGGACCTTTAATACATAGAAACGATGACACTCGTTATACTATGGGGCACCTACTGTTACCGCGTGACACCATTTGATTTAAAGAATGCAGGGGCAACCTACCAAAGGGCTGCCAATACCTTGTTGCATGATATGATAGATAAAGATGTTGAGGTGTATGTGGGCGACACGATTGTTAAGTCCAAAGATCAAGATGGCCATATCATAGTGCTGCAAAAATTCTTTGAAAGGATCAAGAAGTATAAGATGTGGCTCAACCCACAGAAGAATGACAGAAGAATTTGATGAAAGTGCTTCTCTTATCCGATGAAAGATGACTACAAATCCTATTTCACATGTAATGATACCAAAGGAGGGTAGCTCGTGCGTTCAATAAGAATGTAAAGACCCGGGCCTTGAGAGAAGGTGACTTGGCTCTTAAGAAAATCAAGGCTCTTATTTTCGACCTGAAAGGCAAGTTTAAGAAAATTGGGCCAGGCCATATTTGATCAAGACTATTATGATCGGTGGTGCTATAATCATCATGGATCTAGATTTTTTCTTTTTTCATTTATAGATGGCTTCTCCGGGTACAATTAGATCTTAATAGACCATGAATACAGAGAAAATATGACACTCATTACACTGTGGGGCACCTATGTTACCGCGTGACACCATTTGATTAAAAAAATATAGGGGCAACCTACCAAAGGGCTGCCACTACCTTGTTGCATGACATGATAGATAAAGATGTCGAGGTGTATGTGGGCGACATGATTGTTAAGTCCAAAAATTAAGAACGCCGTATCATAGCGCTGTAGAAATTCTTTGAAAGGATCAAGAAGTATAAGACATGGCTCAACCAGCAGAAGAATTGCAAAAGAATTTGATGGAAGTGCTTCTCTTATTCGATAAAAGAAGACTACAAACCCTATTTCACATGCAAGGATACCAAAGGAGGATAGCTCGTGCGTTCAACAAGAAAGTTAAGACCCGGGCCTTGAGAGAAGGTGACTTGGCTCTTAAGGAAATCAAGGCTCCTATTTTCGACTCAAAAGGCAAGTTCAAGCAAATTAGGCCAGACCGTATATGATCAAGACTATTATGACCGGTAGTGTTATAATCATCATGGATCTGGATGGTAACCCAATTTTCACTCCAATCAACTTGGACCAGTTCAAAAAATACTATCCTTGAGAGAAAAATAGAGATAAAATAAAAGCTCATTGAGTTAAAAATTGAAAAGACAATTCAGGAAAAAGTTAGAGCAGCTCATAAGGTCGAAAACCCGAAAGGGCAACCTTGGCAAAAGTTAGGGCATCACAAAAGGAGAGTGTTAATACCCGAGAGCAAACCGAGCCCAAACTACGTTATGGCCTGATTTCACTTTTTGGGAAATGTAAGCAGCTTCTTTTAAGAAGTCTGGCCACATTAATTGTTTTAGCCATTTTTTAATCTAAGTAATGATCAATGCAAATTTATCTTTGTGTTTTGGTAATAAGTTGTTTAATTGCAAGAATAATTTTTAAAAAAAAAAATTGGGAACCTTTTTCAAATAAACGTGAAATTTTTATTATTTCAGCTGCAATCACAAGGCTTTGAAAATAAAGGGCAGGCACATAAGTTCCAAACTCTAAATAAAGAAAAAAATTACAAAATCCTAAAAGCAAAACATATCTCTCAAATCATCCTCCTCTTCGCTTCTTGTTCTTCTCTATCTTCTTTATTTCTGCTCTCTTTACCCTGAACCAACCACGCCTTGTACTCCTCGGGAAACTCAGTGTGGGGGCAACTCCTACAGCTCCATCAGTGAACGAGATGGCCAAGCCTTCAAATACCGCGCAAGAAATAGGGCCTGAAGGAAAGATGAATTAATATGACCCCATACATTGTGAAATATGATATGATCTCGACCAGATTGCCTCATGATCTGGTGTGGATAATAGAAAGTGGACAGCCGTAGACCAATCAACAAGACATGTGGATGGTCCATAATGGTCAAAGTCATAAAAAGGATCTGCCACTAGGAGCACTATCAAGTAATGTCTCTTCTTGTCCGTAAAGAAAGATATTGTCTCTAAGCAGCCTTAGTACTGCATATCAGATAAAAAGGACAATAAACAAAGGCAACAACGCTGTATCCTTTCAAATCCAATTTTTGTAGAAGATTTATTTTCTCTATTAGCGAGATCTGATAAGAGAAAAAAGAGGTAAGAATCGAGAGAAATCAATAAAAGGAGAGATGAGCGGTAAAATTTGAGAGAAATCAGCAAAAGGAGAGGAGAGCAATAAAATTTGAGAGAAATCAGCAAAAGGAGATAAGAGCGAAAAAAATGAGAGATTTGAGTTTCACCTTAGAGAAGCAGAGGACTACTGGTAAAAGACGTGATTGTACCTCAGTGGATAGCACTAGACCAATCAGGGTCTCAGCCAAAACTAGGGATACAAAGTCATTCTCTGCCCTTATTTGCACAACAATGTTCACCAGAATAGTGCTAACTCGGCCGTTACAAGAAATCAGAAGGCGCCAAGCAAGTAGACAGATGCACAGAACATAATGGCACCGCAACTAAAAGTTAAAGTCGCAAAGGGCACCGGTAGAACAAAATCTGTGTCCAGTGAATCCTCATGGATGAAGAAAGAAACCTTTTGGCGACAAAGATGTATAATGAACATGGAAGTTATTGACATGAACTCCCGTGGGATGAGATTAAGAATGACGGTGAACTCCTCTATAGTGGGACATAACTCTTCAAGACCAAAGCAGAAAACATGAGTCTGTGGATCCTAAAAGCTGTGTAGCAGCCCTCAGCAATGGTTCATTGATCTAAGCCTTGGTGTGCCAGGAAATTGTTTTTCAAATCCTAGTCATATACGAAGTGTTGTCTAGGTTCTAGGTTCGTAAGATGACCCTTAGGTTCCCTAAGCCCTGGTGCGCTAGGCAAATCTTTTATGCCCTAGAAGACTAAGCACCCTAAGCCTTGGTGCGCCAGGAAAATCCTTTTAATCCAAGGTTCGTGTGCGAGTGACGATCCTTAAGTTCTCTCTAAACCCTAGTCCATAAGGCGTCTAAGTCCTAAGTTCATAAGGTGTCTTAGGTTTTCTCCAAACCCTAGTCCATAAGGCTCCTAGGTCCTAAGTTCAGAAGGTATCTTAGGTTTTTTTCAAACCCTAGTTCAAAAGGTGTCTAGGTCCTAAGTTTAGAAGGTGTCTTAGGTTTTTCTTCAAATCCTAGTCCATAAGGCATCTAGGTCTTAAGTCCAGAGGGTGTCTAAGGTTTTCTTCAAACTCTAGTCCATAAGGCGCCTAGATCCTAAGTCTAGAAGGCGTCTTGGGTTTCCCAAGCCCTAATGTGCTAGGCATTCTATCTCTCAAGCCCTAGAAGACTAGGCACCTTAAGCCTTAATGAGCCAGAAAAATCTTTCAAGCCCTAAAGATTAGCCATCTTTAGCCCTAGTGCGCCAGGCAAACCTTACACGTCCTAGTAGAAGACTAGGAACCCCAAGCCCTAGAAGACTAGGCACCCTAAGCCTTGGTGCGCCAGGTAAATCTTTTAAGCTATAGAAGACTAGGCACCCTAAGCCCTAGTGTGCTGGGAAAATCTTTCAAGCCCTAAAGATTAGGCATTCTAATCCCTGGTGTGCTAGGCAAACCTTGCATGTCCTAGTTGAAGACTAGGAACCCTAAGCCCTGGTGTGCCAGGCAAATTCTCCTAAACCTAGGTTCGTGTGTGTGTGACGATCCTTTGATTTGTGCACGTCATAGTAGAAGACTAGGAACCCGAAGCCTTGGTGTGCCAGGCAAATTCTCCTAACCCTAGGTTCGTGTGTGAATAATGATCTTTTGGTTTTTGCACGTCCTAAGCCCTGGTGCGCCTGGCAAACCCTGCACGTTTGAGTAAAAGACTAGGAACCCTAAGCCTTGGTGTGCTAGGAAAATCTCTCAAGCCCTAAAGATTAGGTACCCTAAGCCCTTACGTGCTAAGAAAATCTTGCACATCCTAGTAGAAGACTAGGAACCCTAAGTCCTAGTGCACCAGAAAAATCCTTTTAACCTAAGTTCATATGTGAGTGATGATCCTTTGGTTTTTGCACGCCCTAGTAGAAGACTAGGGATCCTAAGCCCTAGTGTGCTAGGCATTCAGGTTTTTAGGTCTTGACTCGACCTATTAATTCTTGGTTATCCCTTTCGATGAAAATAGTTTTAAGCCTTGACTCGGCTTTTAATTATTTTTATCTCGTGTCTCATCCCGAGTTTTTAGGTTTTGACTCGACCTATTAATTTTTTATTTTTCTTCCTGATAAATTTAATTTTAAGTCGTGACTTGGCTTTTAATTTTTTTTATTCCGTGTTTCATCCCAAGTTTTTAGGTCTTGACTCGACCTATTAATTTGTGATTCTCTCTGATGAGGATGACTTTAAAGTCTTGACTCGACTTTTTAGTGATACTTATTCCGTTATCATTCCGGGTTGTTAGGTCTTGACTCGACCAATCAATTCGTTGTTTCTCTCCCGATTAAAATAATTTCTAGGATCTTGACTCGATCCTCTTGATTATTTTATCCCTAGCTGAGCTCTTAGATCTTGACTTGATCTTTGACTTGTTTATGTTCTTTTGAGATATTAACTCGATCTTTAGGAGTTGTTCGATCATGTAAGTGTCTGCATTATGTTAGCATCTGTTCATGATAGCATTTGTTTCTTATCTTGCATCTTTGCATTTTGTTCTCGGAACTACATTTTGGTCTGATCCCTAACAAAGGGGTATGTAAGCAGCTCAATAAAAATTCGAGTACGACCAACCTCATATGGATGCTTGTGTGTTTGTGGCCTAAGATTGACGGCTCGGTCAAATAGTTGTTGTCTCTAGATCTTTGATATAACTTGCATCACGCGTTTTTGTGAAAGTTATATAAAAGAAGAGCAACTGTAGACACCCCAATTTGATCCCACCCAATCTTAGGTGAATCCGATGAAGAAAACAATTGGAATGGTGCCTCAGTACGATCCTCGGGAAATGATCCAAGCTCGATATTTGAACTCAATGATCGACATCTTCAAACCAATGAAATCTTTTTGAACCACCAATTCCATTGTGGCGACCGCCAATAAAACCTTTTGGAAACTTTCACTTTTTATGGTGACCGGCAACTCCATTGTGGTGACCGCTAATAGAACATCTTGGAAACCTCAGCCAAAAGTGGCGACCGCCAACTCCAACATGGTGACCGTCAACTTGTATCGTGGCGACCGACAATAGAACCTCTTGAAATATTTTCAAACATGGCGACCACCAACTCATGACCTGGCGATCGCTAACTTCAAATGGCCTGACGTGTCCCAAAACAGGTCAACATCTCATTAGTTGAAAAATTCTATAAATACCATACCTCATCGTACGTTTTCAAGATAGAATTTTAGTGAGAGAAGCTCTGTCGAGTCGGCACGCAATCTGAGCTCCGACGCTAAAACCCTGCTAAAATACCAAAAGCTGAACCCCCGATATCAAAGTTCTGAAACCCTAGCTTGGATCATCGCTCGAGGATCAAATTTTCCATTACCATTCCCCGACTTGAGGATTCCTAAGCGATCCAGGTATTTTGCTTGGATCCCCAGTCTTTCTAACTCCATTTTCTTCCTCTTTGGAGTAACTGAATTAATTTCATTGTTTCATTTATTTAACATTGCTTACATAGTTATTTTGATCATTAAAATTCATATGTTTAGCTTGTTTAATTTGTTTAATTTTGCTTAGCTTGTTTACTTGAATTTTGTTTTTTTGTTGCATTAAACTTATTAAATTATTAAACAGTGCTAGCATTTGTAACAATTACAACTTATTAATATTATTAATTGTTATAATAAAGGCACTTACATAACGTGAATGTAATTATCAATATTACATTCATATTTTCTAATTAAATAGTTGTACTTATTTTCTTTTATTTCTTGTTAGTGATTAGTTTAATGTTCCTTTATTAGCATTTATTTTCTTTTTCTTTTTCTTTCTTTTAATATTAGTATAATGTTCTTTTCTTGCACTTTATTTTCTTTATTACTAGTTTTTATAATGTAGCATTTTATTTTATTTATTAGCTTTATTTTTCTTTTAATGTTCTATTTTTTTCTTTTTTTTGTTAGTTTTATTTTCTTTTCATAGTACTTATTTTATTGTTCTTTGATTTGGCTATACTCAAAAATCATGAAAAGTTTTTTAAAGCTAGATTTCATCTTTAAGTGTAATTTTCTTCTTTTTTGTTTTTTTTGTTTTCTTTTTCTTTTATTTTTGTTGTCTCTTTTAAAATATAAAATGTAAATAGTTAGATTTTTTTAAATAGTTTAATAGCATTTTTTAATATTTTTTTAGCTTAATGTTCTTAGTTAATGTGAGACCCTCACCCGTTTTTTTTTTCGGCATTTTTCGACCTGTGTTTTTCATTTTCATTTCAGCATGTTCATACATGTTTTTATGCATGTTTGGGTTTATACATGCATGCAGGGTTGGTTCCCGAGGCTGTTAGGCATTGCGGTATGAATTTAAAAAAATATATATTTTTGTGGCCTATAAATATCTCGCGTTAGATATTTTCAAAAAATATTTTCAAAACTTACAAGCTAAGTTTCTTTTTTTCTTCTTTGCCTTATCTCTAACTTCTCGGGAGCCTAGGGTTCGATTTTCGACGATCCAATAGCGGATCCCTGCTATTGGCATAGTGGGCTCCGCGTTCATTCGAACAGAATTTTATTTCGACGAAGTTTCTTTTTGCACGTAGATTGAGGCGTCGAATTTTTAACTCAACGGGATAGGATCCTAGACTCTCATATCTTATAAGGGTACTATGTGTAACCGTGTGTGTTTTTATCGGTTAAAAATGCATGAAAATTTGATTTACGTTTCAAAACAATTGGGTTATGGTTTAAAAGGGGTTTTTGTGTTGTTTCGATTTGATGGAACCGGGTTTTGAATGTTTCTTGTAGTGGTTTTTGATGGTTTGAGCTCGCGTATGTCTGTAGGTGTCAAAAATATACGAATTGGTAGGTTTATGTGTGTTTTGAAGTATCATAGTGAGTGTTTGAGAGATTTGGGGGTTTGAAACTCAAAAATAAGAAAATCTATATTTTTCTCGAGTGCTTGCTCGCTTGAGCGTCCGATGTCAGCTCGAGCAAACTGGCTGCGCAGGGCCATTTTCTTTTGATTATATCTCACTCATTCAGACTTGGAATGTTAGGGCTGGTGTACCGAAAACTATGTTTTTAGTACTTAATTTTATTTTAATAACATTAATTTTGCTTTTTATGATATTCTTTATGAGCAATGTATGCGTATCAGTTCTTTGATATGCATGAATGTCCAATATTCTGTATAGTATTTAATCTAGTGTGTAGAGTACGACTTGCACATAAAAGATCAGATTTTAAGTTCTTGCAGAATATAAGTTTTATGTTCACAGTTTAGATGAAAATGAACATATCATCGGTACGACTATAGTACAGAGTTTCAGTAGGCATGTATTGGTTATGGAGAACAGATAATAGCATTATCTATTGTTTCGACTCTCTATACTAGTACACTTTGTGTGTATTGAACGGGACATTTGGAGTAATTAATTTTATACTGACTATATAAATTAATTCACACCCAAGGTTATTATGAATAGTGTTTATCCTTTTAATCCTAAAATAACTATTGATTTGCATATATTTAATATTTTTTATTTTGATTCATTAGAGGGTGCGATCTTATATGAGTTTATAATCTCAGTGAGTTAGATAGTGGTATTATTTATATGGTAAGTATTAATTATTGACGGAATTTACGTCACGATGATTGGGATTAGCGATACCCCCTTAAGGATGCTTATAAGTTTTGATCAAGCCAAACCCTGCAGGTGAATTTGATTATCTAGCAATCAAATAAGTTAAGCAGAAGAACATAAAAATTATCAAGATACCGATTAAATTAAATTGTCAATAATTTAATTTAATTGGCGAGTATCGGGAATCTTAACGTCAGGAGAAATGGTAAGAATTTAATAACATGAGTTCAATGCAAGAAGGTCTTGAGATTATAGGTCAGAGTGTAATTATAGTATTTTAGTGGTATGAACTATAATTCAGTATTTTATGAAAATTACAGAAATTACTGCATGTCTTTCCATAATTGCCGAAACCTCTAGTAGTTGTTTGTGTTATACTAGAAGTCTAACTCATAATTACTCCCCTGGTATCTGTTGTAGCCCTATATATATTGAGGTAGGCTGAATTAGTTTTTGATATTTTTATATGATTATTATTATGATATTATTTTTATCTTTCAAGACTTAAATATATTAGGGTTCTACTGGTACTAGTTTTCGGAGAATCGTTGCCCACACTACGTCTGATGATCACGTAAAGGAATACAGTAAAAGATCTGACTGGAGTTTCAACTCGGAATCAAATCGTAGTTGAAGATTATATCGACAAGAGGTATTTTTCTAAATTAACTTTGGTTGCATGGATTGTTTTTTATCATTCACCGTCAAAAGTTTTATCTGGGGCCCGTTTCGGCGTTTGTCCATCCAGTTAATTTTTTTTTACAGAAATTCATTATATAAAACAATGATCTTGGCAGTTTTGCCTCAAACAAATTGGGTTTTAGATCCGTTTTATTTTTTGTTTACGATTATTGGAGCCTGATTATTTTAGAACTGTTGCTAACTTTATTTTGCAGACGTTCTAATCCCGATTTTATGATCATCATTTATTTTTCTGTTTGATTGAATCCGTGAATGATAATTTAAATTATTATTTTTAAACCACGAGAGTTGATCGTGGTAGATTAATTGTGAGCCTTCGGGATATAGGATCAATGTAATAGCTAGTTTTAATTTTTTAAATATCTGTTTAAATTATTTAAGAACATGTTGAATATGTCCAAGAACGTAAAAAACTAAGACGACACTGGCGATGGTTCAAATTTTTACGAGCCACAGATCACGGTAAATTTTATTAATTTTAAATGATTTTTTTTGTGAGTTTTGCTGCAGTTTTTATGTATAAAAAATAGCATAAAAAATAAGTCAAAAATAGCAAGAAAAAATCACCAAAATATCTCGGTTCCGACGGTGATTTTTATGATTTTTCAGGCCATTTTTGGAACTATTTTTTGAGAAGTTTTTTTAAACATAAAATAACAGTAAAATATATCATAAAATACTATCAAAAAATAGAAAAAAATTGGGCCAAATAATGCATTAAAAAAGAAAAAAAAGACAGTAGCGTTTTTAAGGTTCAGGCCATTTTTTCGACCATTTTCCGAGCAGTTTTTCAGCAGATTTTTTAACAAAAAATTATCATATTTCGAGAGCTTTCCAACGATTTAAAGCTCGTAAAAAATAGAGTTCGAATGAGGCGACAAGAGCCGCCTGAAGGTGGCGGCGAGGCGGCGCCAGCGGTGGCTGGTGGTGGTCCAGCGACTTTCTCTCTCCCGGGGCTGGTTATATCTATATTTTGATATATACAAGACTAAAATAATATATATTGATATATCAGATAGTATCAAGGAGTTATGATGCAAATGGGATACAAGAAATTGATAAAGATTAAACTGTTAAAACTTATCTTTCAATAGGAGACTGAAACTCTTTAGAGTTTCGATTTGATCATAAAATTGAGATATATTTATCTTGTATTTAATTTATTTTTTATATTAACTGCGTAGATGATAAATATTGATTTTATCCTATTAATTTAATTAAGTTGAATATTCAATTTTAATAAAAATATTTTGTAATAAAAAATAAAATTAAGTTTTTTTTTAATTAATTAATTTTAATTAAATGAAAAAACTTTAGATATTTTATTTTTTACAAAATATGTCTATTTTATAATCCTAAGGATTAGAATGTCATTATTAGCACCAATGCTCGATTCTTATAAGAGAATTATATTATGAATCACAAGCCCAAAAATAAAATTGTTCTGGACGAACTGAGAGGAAATACCAGTAGAACGGAAGAGAAACCACAAGTCACTGATATTCTATTACCTCATCGTAGTGGGAGGATTATCGGGACAGGTGCACATCAAGAACAGGGTACTAATGCACAGGGTTCAGATTCTGCACAGCTTGTTACTGCTAGTACACAGACACAGGTACTGCCTCGTCATAGTGGAAGGGTTGTTCTTGGGAGAGTCGTTTGATAAGATCCCGGCAGAACTGGATACCGAGCCCTATAACTACAATGAAGCACTACAAGACAACGATGCAAATCTTTGGCAAAGGGCTATGAATTTAGAGATGGAATCTATGTATTCTAATCAGGTCTGAAAACTTGTATAACCACCCGAAGGGATAAAACCCAATGGATGCAAGTGGATCTGCAAGAGGAAGAGAGGAGTGGACGGGAAGGTTAAAACCTTCAAAGTTAAGCTTGTTGCTAAAGGGTTGCTCAAAAAGAAGGACTCGAGTATGAGGAAACTTTTTCGCCGGTAGCCATGCTTAAGTCTATCCAGATTCTCCTATCCATTACTGCACATTTCGATTATGAAATCTGGCAAATGGATGTCAAGACAGGTTTTCCTAACAGAAGTCTTGACGAGTGTATCTATATGATACAGCCAGATGGATTCATTACAAAGGGTCAGGAGTACATGTTGTGCAAGTTTAAGAGATCCATTTATGGATTTAAGCAGGCATCGAGGTCTTAGAACACTCGATTTTGATCAAGCTATAAAATCTTATGGTTTTGATCAAAGTTCGAATGAGTCATGTGTGTACAAGAAGCGTGATGAAAGCGTGGTGATCTTTCTAGTACTTTATGTAGATGATATCTTGCTCATTGAAAACGATGTAGGGGCATTATCTATGGTTAAAGTATAGTTATCTGGGCAGTTCGATATGAAGGACTTGGGAGAAGCCAGTCACATCCTTGGGATCAAGCTTGTGCGAGATCAGA
>JAOTRH010479106.1:0-25687 GCA_034768845.1 Heliamphora exappendiculata
AATACTCAAGGGAGATCTTGAGGAGTGGACGTAGGTTAGGATAAAACCGAACCACTATAAATCGCTGGTGTCTGGTTCTATTTCTCTATCCCTCATCTTTTAATTATTGCTTTGATTATATAATTGCATATTTTGCTTTATAGCAATATTAAAATATTTTTGAAATTTTTAAAAAAAATTATTTATCTCTTTAAAAGACCCAATTTACCCCCCTTTTGGGTTGTCTAGATCTAATATATATATATATATATATATATATATATGAAAGATCTCCAATTTTTAGATAGAAGTTAGACTTTTAAAACTTGGGTCTTCATCCATGGAAGAAACGAGAATGAAGAAGAAAAAAAAGAGGAAGAAGAAGACCCCCGACGGGTCTGGAAAGTCATCCCTTGCTTTTTATCTTTTTTTTTTCTTTACTTCTGTCTAAAAATTAAATAACTTACATTTGAAATTGATCAAAATAAAAAAGTAAATTGATCTAATTAGTGAGGAGTACACACTCAACTGATCAGATCATGTTTTTGACAAGTTAAAAATAAGTTAAAAAAATAATTTTTAATAAAATTTATTAAATGATAATTCTTTGATTTAGTTTTGTTGAAACAGCATACCAACGATCAGAGCCGTTCATTAGTGGCGTTAGGATGTCAAAATGGTAGTAAATACTAAAGGCAATAAGTTGTGGCGATATTACCGTGTGATTTTAAGATGAATATATATATATATATATATATATATATATATCAATATTTATAAAAAGAGAGAGAGATTAGAGAGAGACGGAGGAAGAGAGAGAAACAGAGAGCAGAGACCGACAGTGGTGAGTGGGTGGCGATGGGTTTGCTTGTGTGTGTGTGGCGGCCTCCCTCACGGTGGTGGGTTTGCTCGTGTGTGTATGTGTATGAGTGAAAGAGAGAGAGCTGGTGTGTGTGCGTGCGTGAGAGAGAGGGAGAGCTAGTGGGTGTGTGTGGGCGGGGGGGAGAGGGAGAGAGCTGGTGTGTGAGAGAGAGAGATAGCTAGCTGGTGTGTGAGAGAGAGCTAGCTGATAAGGGTAAAATAGGAAAAAATAAAAATTTTAACAGTAAAATTAATTTTCGTTCAGTTAACTAATAAAATAATTAAAGTAAAATATAAAAAAAAATAATGTAATTTCAAAAAAAATATAAATTTTTTTTATAATAAACTTAAATAACATGGATATATACGTAATTTACTCCGTAATCAATTATCAAACGGGTCCAGTACGAGTCCAATTGGTATTTCTCTCTTCCTTCGGAAACTGCTAAGGGCAGGGTCACGCTCGCGTGGGGTTGGAGCCCTGGCTCGCATGACATTCCGCGTCGTCCGGCGATCATGCCAGCGTCAGCGTCGGCTCACCGTCCGGAGGACCTCATTGCACGGCTGAGCTCCGCCGCCGTCGACGGCGAGGCCAAGCTAAAGGCCCTGAGGGAGCTCAAGAACCAGATCATCGGCAACCGCACCAAGAAACTCTCCTACATCAAGCTCGGCGCCGTCCCGTCCGTCGTTTCCATCCTCTCCTCCTCCGACTTCGCTGATGCCGTCGCCGAGGTTCCCTCCAATTCCCTTCTTGTTCAGTCGGCCGCCGCCATTGGGAGCTTCGCGTGCGGCTTCGATGCCGGCGTCAAGGCGGTTCTCGACGCCGGAGCTTTTCCTCACCTCTTGAGTCTTATCTCCCATCCCAATAACAAGGTAATTTCAATCCATTTGATTCGCCTTGTACTTGTTTGGTTGCTCTGATAGGTTGCGTGAAAAAGAAAGAAAAAGAGAGGGGAAACAGAGGAAAAGAATTCTTTGAATTGTGTTATGGGGTATCTAAAAGTTGAATCAACTTGGCTTTAAAGTTGAGTTGGGTCACAGTGGAGTAGAAATTATCTTCTCCCCACTGGGTTCAATTTAGAACTTGAGATGATGATTTACTTTCTCTAGTTTAGTTTGCAACCAAAATGATGATTATGTTCTATTTCGAAGAACAGAGAGTTATAACCACACTACAGAAATTCACAGGTTCATGGGGTGTGGATTATTTGTTTTGTTTTTCCTTTCTGTATTTTAACCTGCGCCTGTCTGTTTGGAGAGAAAAGAAATGAAATAAAATTCTGTCCTCCCTAATCACTTGTTTGTTTCACCAAAAAGGAAAGAAATGGGGAGAAATGGAGAGAAAGAGTTATCCCTTTAAAAACCCTATTTTTAAATCTCTCCAAATTAGGGTTGATTTGGAGAGAAAAGATTCTATGCGATTAGTTACTTTTTATGTTACCTATATTGCCCATCCAAAAATAAAAGAAATAAAAGAGTAATATTAAGAAAAAGGTTATTTTTGTAAAATATTCTCTTTTATGAAGTCCATCAAAACAAGAGAGGACAGAAATCATTTTCTTTTCTCTCTTATTAATTCAAATAAAATGGAAAGAAAACACTATCAATTCTTTTCTATTATAACTTAAGGATGGAAAATATAATCATTTATTTTCTTTTCTCTTCTTATAACTTGATTGGGGACTTAACTGCAACATCTTTGTTTCTTTAATTTAAATTAGCCTTGTTATCACAAGGTTTATAGATTGTAATACCCGAAAAAGCGGAAGAGCATTGTGACAGGACGAGTGCAAAGATGTGTGCAGTTAATTTTAGTGGATAATGACCAATTTAGAAGAGAAAGCTAGTGTAAGAGTGGAGAAACATTAGGAAAATTGAATGGATGATTGAAGGAGATTAGTTCATGATGAAAAACATATGCAATTGGTGGTCAATTGTGGTTTAGTGTGTTTCCAAATGTCGTGAGACATGGCTTAAATGCACCTTTCATTCAATGATGTATTAGGAACTTTTGATTTTGAATATTTCTGATCATAAAACTAAACTTGTCTGTTTTAACAAGTGTTGACTTAGAAATAATCATTCTTGCCTAAAATTGACCTTTAGACATATGAATGATGAGCAAATGTGAAAGTGATCGTTCAAGGAGAAACGTGGAATAACTGAGACCATAGTGATGTGAGGGATGACCAAAGATATTTGGTTACTATTCTTGCATCTTTTTTCACATGCTCAATGTTTGAAGGAATAGAGAACAAGAGAGGAGAATTTTCAAATCCTATAGATGAAGAAGAAAAATGATTGACATTTTGCTTTATGAGAGAAAAATGATTGACATTTTTCTCTGATTATACGCCTACTTGCAGTATACCACTCTCTGAACATTGCTGTCCTATTTATTCCTTTGGTGGGAGAGATTTTCCAACAATTTATAGGATAGAGTTTCAACACTGACATCGCAAATATCTATTTCAATGTTCATGTACAAATGTAAGAGGGAGTAGAAGCCAAATAACATAGGTCAGAGGCCATTGAAGCAAGGGATCATCTATCCTCTTTGCCTCTTACTTTTCATCACTTACATATGAGGAACCACTTAGTTTTTCAAAGTAAAAGGTCAATGGGAAGGATGTTCTTACAGTACATTGTCCTAAAGAAGCACCACTCCAACAAAACAGGTTTCATGGAAAAGAAACTTTACCCTTTCTTTAATTAGCTTAAGTTGTTAATTATGTTGCCATTTGGTGCACTTTTATAGTCTATGCTGATGATTTATGCTAGAATCCATAGACAAGGAATAAACTATCAAAATGTATTGCAACATTGAATATATGGATATATCAACAGATACCGACCGATACACTGCCTCAAGTGTCCATTTCTTGATGAATTTTATATTCCTTTTGCTTTCTTTTATTTCTAACTGTTCCTTTTTCCTCTTTCCATCACTATGTAATAGTAGGCTCCCATTGTAAAAGCTTTGACATAATGGTTAGATAATAGCACCTTTTGAAGTGAAATGGCTCCTCATGTTGTGTAACAATCAGTGCATTGATAATCCCAATCTAACTATTATACTAAATTATTTATTACAAAGTGACCTAAGTTGCCAAAATGTTCCATCATATTTTTGGATTAAATATTTCCTATTCTGAGCCAATCCAGATTAGTACTAAACTAGTTAATTCTCCTTCGCCTATGGGTCGGCCAAATTTAAGCAACCTTCGCATTTCTTGTTGAGATCCAAAGTCTCCATGCGGGCCCTCTTGGCGACCCACGACCTTGGATTTTTAGGAATCTTGCTCGTGTCGTAGGACTTGTAGCTTGGTAGTCGACTAGTTGGGTTTGTTTATCCTTTTAGTTTTGAGTGTCTTCTTGGATAGTTATAGTGGCCTATAGGCGCAAGATGTATCTTGTGGATTTGTCTATCTTACTGCATGCAAATGCCATGAAAGTGTAGGTGTTGGTCTCTTGTTGGTCGGCATTGTTTGTGTTATGGTTCACTAAGAATTCAATTCACGATTCCAAAAATGGAATATCAATTCACAATTAACATGTCTTGTGCTTTTGCATTTATGTCTTGAGTTAGTTGCTAAATCAGGATGAATTGTGAATGGATATTGAATTTTTGGAATCTCGAATTGAATTCTTAGTGAATCACATGTTGGTTGGCAAATTTCAAAATAAATAGGAAATAACAAGTACACATGCGAGAACAAAAATATGTTGTAAAAAGAGTAAGAAATTTTGCTAACATGATCTTGTTGCCTTAGCTGCCAAGATGCTAACTATACTTATTAACTATCTTTTTATATCGTTTTTGTACTTTTCAGAGCAAGATTAATAATAAGAAAGAAGCTTCAATCCCTTGTAATAATCACTCTTCAATTTCATTATCTTAGCAGACTAAGGTGTTTGAATCAAATTATAAACTAAAGAATGATTATAGATTCTTTAGCAAGCATTTTGATTAGTCGGGTTTCTATTCTTATTAACACTCGACTCAACATATGTAGCATAGACACGGACCCGCGACACGACATGGACACCGCAAGAATACTGCCATGTATTTTCAAAAAAATGCAAGGCATGGCACGCCTAAGATACATATTTATTATACTGAAAGGACTTATTGACTTGCGTCGGGCCCTTGGGCTTAGCCCAAGGCTTCCAAATAGGATAATGCTCTCAAGCTAATCAACGGCTACGCCATCATGGATTCTTTCAGTCAACTCAAAGATGGGAACATTTTGAAAATGTTTCGGAAAGAAGATGGAAACATAGAAAAAGTTAGCAACATAAGAAAATATTTGGAAACATGAACTAAAATATATTTCTTTGTGTTTCAAAGACTAGTAAATGAAGAATTTAACATGTTTAAGAACTACATATTAATTTTAGAGCATTAGACTATAAAAAACTATGCCAAAAATGAATTGTTGTTTATCAAATACATAAAGAGTAAAAGTAATGACGAATATATATTACTATATTAAACTATGTAGGGATTAAAATGACACAAAGAAAATAAAAAATTATAGTAGCAGTATAAGAGTTTATAAGAAAACAAAACATATTATTGACAACCTTCATATAAAGTGTGTTTTGTGGTAACAAAGAAAAAGAACAAGTGATTTAATCAAGTTTATTTTATTTTATTTAATTTATCTTCTCTATCTCTCTCTTCTCTCTCTCTTCTTCTTTTCCTTCCTAATTTCTCAAATTCGCTACTAAATTTAAGATTTTTTTTGTTATTCTTAAATATCTCTCTCTTAGCAAAAAGTGACAAATAGAAATGGATTTTAGATATTCCTAATGAGTGTAGAAACAACTCATTGTTTCAGTCCATTTCGGTGCGTTTCTATCCGTTTTGGTGTGTTTCGGTGAAAACATTGAAATTTCAATATTCTACTAATGTTTCGTTTCTGTTTCCTAGGAAACAGAAAGATTTCGATCGTTTGTATGGAAACGAAACAAAATTTTGTTCCTTGCTTATATAAAAAAAGAATGCGAACATCTTCAGAAAATTATAGCAATTTGGCGAAAAACTTGAGTTCCATCAATGGATATCTCACTACAAGTAAGCTCAGAGCACTTTTGTTCTACTCTTTTGTTCTACTCCTATTTAACTTTTCATCCTTAGTTACCCTCAATTACTGATATTCTCTCTTCTTTCTTGTAGTGTTCATCTATTTTATTTTGACTGTTGTTTGAATGGTTTCTGTTATGCAGGTTGTGGATGCTGGTGCTCGTTCCCTTAAAATGATTTATCAATCAAAATTGGCTCCAAAATATAATTTTCTTCAAGGAAAAAACATGGAATTTATTCTTTCGCTATTGAATAGTGAGAATGAAAATGTTACTGGACTTGGTGCAAGTATCATAACACATTCATGCGAGACAAGTATTGAGCAAAATGCACTCTGCGATGCTGGGGTCTTAAATAGGCTTGTTAGTCTCCTCGGAGGCTCTCTATGCCAGAGAGATGCTAGCTTAGAGTCTCTAGCCACAATAATCAAGGGAAATTCTGAAATCCTCTGGAAGAGTTTGGGGCCTGAAAATGGAAGGGCATTGAGTGCTATAACTGAGTTAACAAAGGATAGGTATCCCCGGACAAGATTGCTTGCATGCATGTGCTTGATTGTTGTAAGGAACACTTCTCCTTGCTATCTGCAAGATGTCGGAACAAAAACCAAATTAATGTTGATATTACTCGAGCTTCTTGACGATCCTGGTCAAGTTGGAGATGAAACTTCTTTTGCTTTGTCTAGTTTAATTGCAGAAAAGGAGGATCTACAAAAATTAGCCTTCGAAGCAAATGTTGTTGATAGACTTTGCGACCACTTGCAGAAAGGGCCATTACAAGCCAAACGTATTGAAGGAATATTGCTGGCATTGGCTGACCTATGCTCAAAGTTGGAAAGCTGCAGGTCTAGGGCCCTATCATTGCAGGTCTGTTGTTTCATGGAATGCATGAATTTGGAAATGTGTTACTTTAGTTTGCAGTAGGTTTATTTTATTTATTTATTAATTGTTATTGTTTTTGATAGTTGGATAGTTTTGTAATATTATTTTTGTATGATATCTGGTTAAGCTCTTTTGTGAGTTAGTGGAGGAAGCAGCCTGGATCTTGGCCCAACTGTTTGTTTAACTGCCTATTGCTTGATAATGGCTTAGCCCAGCCTCCAAATGAAAAAAGTATACACATGCCCTATGGCTAATAAGTTTAGTAACTACTGTGAAAAGCACAAGTTTTGCTACTTTTTGAAGATCTCATAATTTTTGTATGTTACTTTTAGGCTTTGCAAGTAATGACTTATTGAGAATAGAACACTTGTTATCCGAAACTCCATAACTGCTTTGTATCTACTTACGTCATCAACTATTTGTATAAGATTGAAATGTTCATTCTTGCTCATCTAATTCTCATCTATAGTTGCAATGCAGATGCGATTTACAGTGTTACAGTGCTTTAAAGAATGAATGTACATTAAATCACAATTTTGAGTGCCTTTAACAAAAAAAAGAGGTTCTTTCAACGGCCAGTTGAAGGAAGGATTTCACAGCCTTATCTTATTCTGGTCCTGCATTATCTTAGTGGCTGTTTGGTTGCCTTACCAGTTTTGTTGCTTTAGAAATTATAAACAAGTGGGAGTGGATGGTTTTGAACCCAAAACTTTGACAGATTTGTAGTTTGTCGAGCAAGGCAAACACTGATATAACTAATTAAGTAATTTAATCAAATAAGTTGGGGCTTGTGTTTGTAAATTAATATGCATTGATGTTTTACCAGCAACTGCTACTTTTGAATATAGGTCTTGAACTTGGTAACTGATGCGCTAACTCATGATAGTGCCAATGTACGTGCTGTGGCTTGCATTTGTTTAAAATGTGTCTCTCGGTCAGTCAAGGTTTGCAAAACTCCTTAATGATGATATTCTTGATCTTATTTTGACAAACCACCATCTTTGCTAACAGTATGTCTTTCAGAATTTGAGTGCAGGTAGTTTTATGAAAGAAGTCATTGTCATTCCTTTGGTTCAGCTACTGCATGATACTTCTACTTCTGTCCAGGTATGCTATTTATTTCTGGCAGATGATAACTTACCCCAGGTAACTATTTTATAATCACTTCGATTGGAATCACTTTTAAGGAACACAACTTATTATTCTATAGCGCCACACATGTAATGCCTATTCCGCAAGGCCAACGTGTGACAGTTGGTATGTGAAAATTGATCAAAGCCTTCCATATTTTTGTGCTATATGGGTTAGAAGCTTTATATGTGAAATAATGTACTGGAAAGATATTGATCACACCTTGATTCAAAAGTTTGCGTCTCTTCATTACTTTCCAAGTTTATTTTATGTTTCCTCTTTTATTGTGTCATAGGTCTTTTCATCTTCTTTTTGCTGTGACATTAAGATGTAGAAAAACTCTGGATGCTCAAAATATGACCATCTTAAGAATGGGTTAATGTTGGGTAAGCGTTATATAAAGGTTATGGATGTAGGGTTTTAAATAATAGAATAAAGAGTTTAGGCTTTATAGATGAGGAAGAACCAAGATAGCCTTCAATTATGAAAATCCCAGCTTGTAACCTTTTATAGCTTGATGTCTGGTGGGAAGACTTAACATGGATTTTGTCCAAGGCTTGCCATGGTCTCTTCGCGTCATGATTCCATGTGTGGTGGTGGATGGCTTTAAATAATAGAAGAATGAGTTTGGGGTTTATAGATGAGGAAGAACCAAAATGGCCTTTGATTATGAAAATCTCAGCTTGTATTCTTCTATAGCTTGATGTCTGGTGGGAAGACTTAACATGGATTTTGTTCAAGGCTTGCCATGGTCTCTTCTCATCATGATTCAACCTGTGGTGGTGGATTGCTTTTCTGAGAATGTCTCACTCAGCCCTTGTTCAAAGACTTTGGATGTTGTCCTTATTGTAAAAATTCTCTTCCAAGAAGTTGTTTGACTTCATGGGCTTCCCAAATCAAAATTTTCCGATTGTGACGTAAAATTTACAAGTTATTTTTGGTGGATCCTGAGGAAGTTGCTGAATACAAAGTTGAAAGTTTTTTCTTCTTTTCATTTGAAGCTGATGGTCAGACTGGAGTAATTAACCAATGTTTGGGTGACCTTCTATGTCTAGGGTGGCCATGTAACTAATTGGGATTAGGTTCTTCCTATGGCTAGATCTGTATATAACAGCTCAATCAATAGGTCCACATTTTGCGGCCTATTTGAGATTTTGACAGGTTTGCTTCCATGGAAACCAATAGATTTGGTCAATTGGTCCCTCTACCCATTGAAGCTCGTCTTAGTGCTGATGCTGAAGCTTTGAGCAATCATATTCGTGATATACATGATGTGTTTTGACAGAATGTTACAACAAAAAAGCTACAGAGCACATGTAGACCTTGGGAGGCGGGCTGCTGAATTTAATGATGTGACATGGTTATGGTGCAAATTCAACCTGAAAGCTTTCCTATGAATGCCTATAAATAAACTCTAATCACATTGACTTGCACAAAACAAAGGCATTCGCATTACTAGTGCTTTTAACATTGAGGATTTGACTTACTCTAGTCATGTTGATGAAATGCCTCTAGATGCTGCAACTATTTAATTTCCACCAACACCGTATTTGAAGGAGGAAATTTACACTTTATACCCTGATTTCTATGAGCCTTTTTCATGCCTTTAGCTTTCCAGGGTCGAGTGTTCTCAAGCTGGCTAGATGATGGTGCATGTCAACATCCTTTGAAGGTGGACAATTCGCGTGGCATGGATGCTTCTAATTTTCAGCTCCTTAACTGAGCATGATGCCAGCAAATTTGCCTGATGATCCTTTAATTTGGCATGCCCTAGAATTCATTTTCTTGCTTTTCGAGATGCAAAATTATTGATTAAGCTTTTGCAATTACTAATTCCTCTTTAGTTGATAACGTAGTTAATCCACTTAATTTTTCTTGTGACATATTTGATTTAAGGTAGGATATTATCAATTTCAATTCTGACAATTTTATTTCTGCAGAATAGTTGTTACATGTATTGTCAATAAATACTGTAAACAATACATAAATTCCAGAAAGAATCAAAGCTTTTAAAATAATTCACAATGTCAATTGAAGTATTTTTTTCTTCTACTTTGTTTATATAAATTTTTCTAAAAATTTAAAAACCATAACAAAGCCTCAGAGGGTCAAAAGTTTATATAAGCCACCGGATGATTCAAAAACCAATATGAACACGTCAGTCAAAAAAATCCATTGAGAAAGAAAATGTATGTGCTTTAATTACCGTTGTTGTAACGGTTATGGTAGCGGTGACACGGTTTCGGGACGTAACAGTCGTACCGTAACGGTAGCAGTAACCGGAGCTGTGAATTTTTTTCTTTTTCACAACTCATTTAAATGTAATCGATACGCATGTTTTTAGTCCAAAATTATATTTGTTAGAGTTTAAAATATTTTTGATGAATTTTGTGCATTTTTTAGACATCATTCAAGATGTCTTAATTTTTATAATCGTTTGAAAATGCTTTTAAGAAATAATACATTATTAAATATACAAGTATAACATAAAATAACCAAAATCTAAAGATTCTAAGTTTCTTTATATAGATTTTGAACAAATATTTTAAAAATATCATAATAATAAAAGTAATTATTAAATATATGAATTTAACCTAAAAAACGAAGGTCTAAATATTCTAAACTTACTCTGAGTAGATATTAAAGTAATATTTTTTTAAAATTAATATTCTTGAGTTTTTTAAGAAAAATAAAAAGTAATTAAACATTAAATATATGAATTTAATTTACAATAATCAAAATCTAAATACTATAAACTTAGTTTGCAACTTTGCATAGGACTTGAATAAGTAATTTGAAAAGTAATTTTTTTTAAAAAAAGTTTAAAATCTAATTATAAAGTAATACAATATTAAATATATGAATCTAATCTACAACAAACAAGATCTAAAGATATCAATTTTATTTTGTATAGATCTTGAAAAAATTCACCCCAAATTTTTTTTTTGGCATTTTCAAAAGCCAAAAAATAGTAGAAATTATATAAATTTCGCAAATTAAGCTTCACTCAGGTAAGTACATAGTTCTAAAAAGCGGCCGTTACTGTTACGTAACGGTTTCGGTGGCTTCTGTTACTCGCTACGGCCAATTTTTTAGTGTGAAAGAAATTCACAAGTGTAACGGCTGTTACACCGCCGTTACATTCGAAACGAACCAAAATGACACTGCTACGGTCGTTACGGAACCACTATGGCCATTACGGAACCGCTACGGCCGTTACGGCTTGTGTAATAAGATTTTAAATC
Organism: Heliamphora exappendiculata; assembly: GCA_034768845.1. Classification (NCBI taxonomy): domain Eukaryota; kingdom Viridiplantae; phylum Streptophyta; class Magnoliopsida; order Ericales; family Sarraceniaceae; genus Heliamphora; species Heliamphora exappendiculata. Next base: position 11,184 of record JAOTRH010479106.1, read on the forward strand.
GTGAATTTTCTGATTTCGTTTTTCCATCAACTGATCCCACGTTTTCTATTATTTTTAACCTAAAATTATTCATAGTATTCTGATAAGTCAAATACTACTTGGGCATTGTGAAATTTGCCTCAAATCTCTTCAATTTCACAACAATCGGCTAATTTTGTTTTTCGTTGTTAACTTTCAACTTTTTAACATGTTCATTATTCTTTCAGTTTTGATGAGTTCTTTTAAGATTAAATATTTGCTGAAAGCTAAATAACCTGTTTGATTCAAGATTCATATTTCTTGAAGATCTATTATCTATGAATTCGAATTTTTATGATGCTGTAGGTAGAAAATATGATGTTCAAGTATTTTGTTTTTAAAAACAATGTTCAAGATCCATGCTTGTTTACAACCCCTTCTAAAAAAATTAAATCTATACAAATTAAAATTCAAATAACAATATAGATTTTGAAATAGTGAATTTAAAATTAAAATTTAATTAACAAATCAAATATTGTGCTTTAATATATACAATACTTTACAGTTATTAAAAATGTAATGACATTTTAGTTGTGCATTATAAATTTATAATACATAAATTCATTAATTGCCACAAAAATAATTAAACTGTTAATTTTAACTAGATTATATAGCAAAAAAATTGAAACATGTATTGAATCATGTCTAGAAAGTAAAAAAAATTTATCAAAAATTATTTTAAACTTTAATAAATATATTTATAGAATAAAAAGATATAAATCATTTATTTTTTATTGAGTTGTGAAAAAAATAAAAAAATTCACTGCTCTGGGTACCACTACCGTTACGTTGGCCGTTACGCCTCGAAACTGCATCACCGCTACAGTTACTGTTACGCCGACCACTACCACTATTTAAAAGTATGGGTAAGTCTGAGATTTACAATTGTTATGAATACTTTTTTGATGAAAAGAGTGAAAGAAATTGCGCATAAATATGATTTCAATTGATTCATAGTTTGAAGAGCCACTATAGTCTCTTTAACGGCCGTAGCAGTACCGTAACGGGCCTTTACAGCCTTTATGGCAACTGTAACGGCCTTTATGCATGATTTTTTATTCACACCGCTAAATTGGCTGTAACGGGTAACGGAAGACACCAAAACCTATACGCAATGGCGTTACGTAACGTAACGGTAACAACCGATTTTTAAAACTAAGAACATACCCCTATATGTAAAACATTTCCTAAACAATCACATGCATACATTTTATTTTGCTCAGTACATAGTAACACTACTCCAAGAGAACTTGAAGGAAAATCTATGGCTCTGCCCCGAGGAAAAATACTGTACAAAACTATTTTGGGAAGTGAGTTTTATTTTTAATGGCTGTTGAAAGTCAAAAATATTTGTGTATATGTATATAGGTATTAGAAAATATGGGCGCCTCCTCTCCTCCAACTGGGGTCCTTAGGCAATGTCCTTCATGGCCTCATACTAGTGCTAGCATTGATACCACATCTGGGTTGGAAGCAGATTTAGGATGTCTCACTGCGGTTGTTGCGCTTGTAGTTTAGACTCCCGAATGTGCTGTCTCCATGCTGCAATAGAACAGATATTGGGTGTTCAGTGCAACATGTTGCGTGATTGTTGCTGCTTGGCCCTGTATTGTTGTGAAATTAAATGCAAAAAACAAGGCGACCTTAATATACATCTGGCAGAAACCCATAAAATTCACTTCTGTTTAATGGTTGGATTATGTGGGAAACATTAATCCTCTGTACCTTATATCCAAGCTCATTAAGAGATTGGTCCTTCACTCACATAAAGTCCTTGCCTGACGCTAGCCTGCCAAACATGCTTGTTTCCAGTTCTTGCTTAACTTATTAGTGAGATCACAGAGAAACTGATAGTTTCTTTTCTGTTTATATTTATTCCATTTGTTTTAACTGGTCATGCAACAAAAGAGACATGGCTCACAACAGTACGCAATAACTGATAATTATTAGTGAGATCACAGAGAACTGATAATTTCTTTTCTTTTTGTGTTTATGCCATTTGTTTTTACTACATGCAACACAAGAGACATGGCACACAACACCACGCAATAACTGTTTGTTAGCAAAGCTTTGGTCTTATGTTACTGTTAAGATTATTTACAGACCTTCCTTCAATTCTCTTTTCCAGCTTGCTGCTCTTGGCGCTGTTAGCAACATTGTGGTTGATTTTACTACACATAAGTCATTATTCATACAATGTGGTGGGGTGAAACAGCTTGTTCAGCTGTCAAAATCGATGGAATCAACTATTAGGGCAAATGCTGTATGGGCTTTGAGGAACTTGATGTTCCTGACAGACAACACGTGCAAAGAAAGGATTTTCTTTGAGCTCACGGCATGCACATTAGCATGCTTGATTGGTGGTATTAATCCTGTCCATTGTTTGAAATAATTGAGCGTAGTTATCATCATAAGGGTAACTACTTTTTTTAACCTTGTTACTTTTGGTTTCATTTAAATCGCAGATCCTGAGCCTTGTGTCCAAGAGCAAGCTCTGGCTCTTGTTCGCAATCTTGTGGATGGATGTATAGAATCCATCGAGTTTGTTTTCTTCGAGGATGGCCTTTTATTACATGCTATTGGAAGGCAATTGCAGAATGCTTCAAGACCTGAGGTTCTGATTCAGGTTAGAATTCTTCTTTAGTAGAAAGACCCAATGAGTAACATTTTACAATCTAGTTTGACGTGGAGAGTTCGTAACTGTTGTCCCAGATTAAGGCACTTCACAACTGTTGTGATGCATGGTCATTAACTAGAAAGCACATATACGGATACATGATATAGATATGATACAATTGGATACGGCGATACGAAAAAAATGAAGTAGGATAGGGTTAGGAGGGATTTGAACCCTCAACCTCAGCCTTTAATGTATTATTCATAAAAATAAAACCAAATGTAGGAGTAAATTCATTTTGTTGTTGCAATCAAACATTCAATACATGACTAGTAATCATAACATTATGATGGAATGTTGAAGCAACCAACAACTAAGAATAAATCACAAATTTATTATGTATTAGAGTTAACATAGGAGAACATATAACAAATTAAAATAAAATATAAAATACCCCAAAAAAATATAAAAATTTAAAAATGGAGCCTTGCGAATCGCCTCCGTATTCTTTCCATATCTCCCATGTGTTCCTCCCGCATTCCACCGGTATTCATGCCGTATTCAAAATTTAAAAAAAAATATTGGATACTTTTTTGGCATATTGGATAAGTATCTTCAATATGCATATAGATCTGATTTTGAAGTATCCATGCTTCATAGGTCATTATTAATCCAAATAAGTGACATTGTCCAATCGCTGAGAAATTTATTAGAAACTTGATTAGGGAACTAGCAAGAACTTATAATTAATAATCAGCATGGCTTCTCAGATTGCAAGACACCCTATAGTTAGCCAATAATTTTTGTTAGGAAATTTGTCAAGAAATCACATTTAAATCCTCGTTTTAGCATTGAAAGTATGAGTTAATGAGAAGTTAAGAAATAAGAAATAAAATATTGTATTCCTGATAAATGTTGCCCTTGGATATTCTCTGTATGTGCTGACATGATTTCTCTAGGGTTGTAACTTGCAAACTTGTCTCCCTTATTGACAATGGTCTGAGAAGCACATACATAGACACAAGACACAAGACACAAACACGACTCGATTAAGGAGATGGAACATGAAAAATAAAAATTTAGGATATTGATATAGCGTGGAAGGACATCATTGAAGCTACTCTCTTGAACAGCGTGTAACTTTTTGGGAGTGACATCATTGAAGGAACCTGAATTATGATGCTGGTTTTTCTGAGGCGTGAGCCTGCCAGAAAGTTATGGATAGGTGTAAGAACAAAAAGTTTATGCTAGATTGCCAGGTATGGCACGTGATCCTTCCACATGTACCAGTTGTGGAATCACATTAAGACAACAATTCATTGCTTCCCAATGCAGTAGAATTCTAGCGCACCACATGTTCTTGTTTCGCAGTGATAATATATTAGGTATACCATGTACTACTAGACTAGTTTTATCATTTCCTTTCATTAAAATTTTTAAAATTTCATACTGCAAAATTCTTTTAAAAAAATGAGAAAAAAGGTGAAGATTGTGGCTTAGTTTTCATTTGAGGGTTGAACTTATCCACCAGAAAAGCACAATAAACTGCCTAAAATAGCATAAGCAAAGCCATCCAATAGGACTAACTACAATTGGCTGGTGATTGAACCATATAGGAATCATCTAGTAAACATATTAGTTGGCCTATGTTGGCCTTACAGAATAAGCACTGATTGGAGCAAAGTAAGAAATGAATACTTGGGACCTAGCCGCATAAGACAATATAACACTTTTTTGATAAGTAAAATGTAGATTATTTGAAAAACCTTTTTGTGTAAGTAAAAATAAAATTAGATAAAACAATAATATAACTTGTAGTTGTAAGATTAGAGAATTTGAATATGAAATTGACTGCCTAGTACATCGCCGGTAGTTTTGCCAAAATAGTAAGTACGCCCAAGAGGAGAAACTACTGCTAGTGCTGCCCGGCCGAAGTGGCCGAAATAACACTATGATGATCAAACTAGTCATCGGGAGTAGGTGAGAGCTCAAGTATATTCGAAGAGAGATAATTTAGGCAATTCAAGAGAGCCTATCTTCTTCTTGAGCCCAGTCTTATTTATAGATTTTGGGCGTTGATTTTTTAATGTTGACTTGATCTAAGTTTTATCTCTATGCCCCCAAACCTTGGAGCTGCCCACTCTTCTAACTAATTAAGAGAGTAATCATCTTCCTCTCTGCTCCCATGAGCATGCTACTCACTAAATCACATTTAATGCATGTCAAATAAAGTCGGCGTGTCTTATAAGAATTCGGCTAGTTCGGCAAGTCTGGCCGAACAATTAAACGCTAACATCCTCCTTACCAGAGGTAAGGGGATGTTCACATTCACATTTAATTACTGAACTAATACACTTGGTTACAGAGGCATTTTGCATTACAACCGAACTCGATTGCTTTGTGTTTGTACAGAATTGCCAGGTGGCATAGTTCATAACTTTGGTTCCTTCATTTTCCCGTCAGCTTTTGGTTATTCCTAATACGTGTCTTAACAAGCAGAAGATTATGGTACCTTTCTTCCATTCTTCAACGGTGCTTGTCGTGCAGGGCCTCTGTTGTTCTTATTTCACTCATTCTGCATACTTTGTTGAATTGTTCATACTCGTTCTACCTATATTTGGATAACCTCCCTCAACGGTATATAAAGGGTCAGAAGCCCTTATAACTTAGCACTTTGCAACAACAACATAACATTGATAACATTGTCAAAATTCATCATTTACACACACATGCTTCTTCAAAAGATATGGATAGCACATTTAAAAAATATCATGGCATTTGAAAACATGGATCTCATGCTATCATTCATAAAAAATTCACATGGTTCAAAATATGAACATTGAAGCATTTTAAAGCATAGCTCACATATCATTCTTCAAAATAACTACTAAGTACTCTTATTACCTTATCTAAGCGTACAAGGACCGTTCCTTCTTCAGCGGGCCAAGATTCAACCCCCTTGTGGCAAAACCCCGGTGCCTAGCCACAAACAAAACGACATGTAAACGTGGCGTACCAACCTCTAACATCAAATGGTATAAGAACGATTTGGGGTTTTGAATGAGTTTTCGAACGATTCTATGGTTAAGGGTCATGGCTCTACTTCTCGTAAAACCAAAGGACATTCATCCATTTACACGTCTCACCAATGTTTGAGGTCCAAACGGTCACTAATGAGGCTTAAGGAGTTAGGACTTAGGCTCAACTTCATTTTCATTTAGAAGTCACATTGTCCAGATTTTTACACATTCAAAAATAATTATGTTTAAAATATTAAAGTAGCTCCAAACACTCTGATTTTTTGACACGATGTAATTTAAGATGTTCCTTAACTTCATCGTGAAGGATACTTTGCATTTTGGCCATCATAAACACGTGTTTTGACCTTTATGAGAAAGTGTGCTGAATCTGTCCACAGAAATAGATTCAGTCCAGCCGCTTCTAAAATCATTTTGTCCCATCAATCAGTGTTCAAAGTTATTCAAATTTGGCAGAGAGGTAGAATATTATGTTTAGAACAACTTTTATGAAGAAAATATTTTCATGAGACATTTCTAAAATAGGATTTTAGGTCCTGCAATAAAACGTGACAGAACTGTACTATTCTCAATATCAAAGCCATTTCCAGATTCTTTCTTGGTTAGAAGAAAATTCTTTTGGTGCATCAAATCAACTTCTTTTGTTCTTATTTTTGGACAGCAACTAGATTAAAAAGTCCTCTAAAGGTTTCATGAAGAACACTTTTTCATATTCTCTATAAAATTGGGTGATTTAATTCTCATAAGATAGAATGTTGAGTCTGCCCAGATTATATATATTTCAGTCAAAAGAAATTTTGTTTGAGGTACCAAATCAACTCCAGATTTTCTGAATTTTGAAAAGAAGTTAGATTAGAAAATCTCCTAACTTTTTCAAGAAGAACACATTTTCAAAGAATCAACAAAAATTGGGGATTTGACCTCCACAAGAAAGTGGACTAAATCTGTTGAGAGAGACAGATTCTATCCAATGAATTTAAAAATATGTTTGACATATCAAACAGTGTTAAAAACTTCTCAAATTTGACATGCAACTAGAAAAATGTGTTACGAACAACTTTCATGAAGAAACCATTTTTAGAACAAGGTTCTAAGATAGGGTTTTAATCTCTGCAACGAAACATGACAGAATCTACACGGTTTTGGGAGAAATTTAATTTCTCAAAATCCACTGGGTAAATTTTTTTCAAATAATTTTTATATGAAAGCCAACACCAAAATCTAACTATGGGCACAAAAATCATCTTGAGATCATTTTTCTAGAATTTAATTAAAATCTTTAAAGGAAGACCTTACTGTCACAAAAATCCTAAAGCTGGAACTTAAATGGTTAAACTTAGCCCTAGTTCATTCTAGCTTGGTTCAACCTTGTTCCTTTTGTGTTCTTGATTCATGTTCTCAAGATTAGAGGTGAGTTCAGAGTTTTTTGAGTAGAGATAGATTAGGATTCAAGGAGTACGTACTTGTGGTACTTGAAACTTGACACACTAGAGTATAGGACTTAGCTTTAGCAATCAAATTCCTCCATCTTCCTTCTTCCTCCCTTCTTTTTCTTTCTTCCTCCTCTTCTCCCGGCTCATTTACCATAATAAGTTAATGTTTAAACTTTATGAACGAAATAGGGAATTTAAAACTTTATTCCCATACTACGTGAAAACGTATTTGGTAAACACGCTTTATGTACGAAACATTTTTGCAGAACTAGTTTTTCTGCAGTGGTGGCTGGATAATATAAAGTGTGATTACTAAAAGTGTTTTCCGTTCAAGTAAAAATTTTCATTGAAAGCGTTTTTACATAACACGTTTTATAGGATTTGCTAAGAAAATGGGTTTATTAACAACGTTTTATAGTTTTCTAAGGAAAACGTGATTGATAAACACGCTTTTACTTTTAATATATATTTTAATGAAAAACGTTGTTAGTAAACGCGCTTTTAGCTTTTATAGGATTTGCTTAGAAAACAGATTTATTAACAACACTTTATAGTTGTCTAAGGAAAACGTTATTGATAAACAAGTTTTTAGTTTAAATATATATTTTAATGAAAAACGTTTTTAGTAAACGCGCTTTTAAGTTAACACTAAAAACGACATCGTTTCAACAGTTGAGGCGTGTTTACTAAAACACGCTTTTAACGTTAGCGTCTTCTTCGTCTTCTCTTGGTTTCTCAGCTCTCCGTGCTCTCTCTCTCGCTCTCTGTGCTCGATTAAGGTATGCTTCCTATTCTAAACAATCTTAATTTCCGTCAATTAATGTTACAAAACTAGTAAATCTTTAAAAATCTACCCTACATTTGTTTTTAGGGTTTGGTTTAGTTTCGGGTTATGTTTAAATTTTGATTTTTATGTGCTTTTATAATCTGAAAAGTTTGATTATCCTAGTTGAGAGGTGTTGGCAGGGGTTTCATACCCAACTTAAGTTCTGTATATTCTCTAATCAGAACTTTTGGAAAAAGGAAATGAATTTTTAGTTGATACGTGCTGGTTAATATTTATGAAATTCAGCATACTGTGTGTTGTTTTCTAGAACCAAATTTAATTGATGTTATAATGCCTCAGGAATGGAAAGTTGAAAATTGTATGATATGCCTGTTAGAAACTTACATGGGATTTGTGGGAATTATTAGATGGTTATGGATGGAACTGCTGATGGCTTTGTAGCTGTACATCTTAATTAGGATATGCTGCTGAAGCTTGACACACTTCTGCATGTTGTAACCTCAACGTTAGGATGGTAGGAAGTTTGTCTTTTGGAATGCGTGATCGAGATGAATGCCTCGATACAGAAATGCTGCTGGTCGTAGAAGTGAGGCTGATTGGTTTTGTAAAACCAGAACACTTTTTTAAAATTACATACACGACAATGAGAACATAGAAGCCAAAGTAAAGGAAAGCCATTTGCAAGAGTATCTCGGTGGATGTTAGTGAAAAGGGTAAAATTGAAATTTCAACCATTTTCAAGAAAAGAAAAACTAGGGTATTTTATATACACGCTGGAAAATTATACATCCAAGGGCTGATTTGCTCCTATGGAAATCCTTAGGGAAAAAACTAAAGCCAAGCAAACAACGCTCCTATATGACGCTTAACAACTATTTAGTTAACAAAATGATTACCAACTAAACTATTCAAGCTCAAATCAACACTCCCATATTCAATAGAAGACAAGCAATCATCAATCAACAAACAAAGCAATTGACACTGGATATACTTGGAAAACCTCTAGATGGAGAGAAAAACCAGGAGAGAGAATCAAGCACTATGAGTGTTCTCGCCCAATTCTCGTGAGTCGCAGCCCAAACTTGAATTCCAAAGATCCGAATCCACAAATTCTCCAAATGCTAATGGAATCCACCGATTGGACTTCAATTGCCTTCGAACTCCATCAAAGGTCTTTCAAGGTTGATGGGATTTGTGAATTTCTTCCTGAAGAGATTCCATCAAACTTGTGGATCCATAGATCTATCAATGTCTTCAAGGAAATCCAATCTTAACTTCCATAAATCTTAGAAAAACTGTTTTTTTTTTCCTGTAAGGAAGTGAGGTGACACTCAAATTAGGGGTCTATAAGAGAATAAAAAGACTTTATATATTAAAAGAGTCAACGGTTCCATTAGATGCTAGCTCGCTTGGGAGTCTAGCTGAATTCTCGAGAACACCTAGTTTGACACCTACTCGACTCTTACTCAACGATTGTGAGCGGTGTACACTAGAACCTAGCATCTAATGGGAACTCTCCTATGAGTAAAGAGAAGCTCAGTGTCAAGGATCATGAGAAGGATTCACTTGCGTAGCATGCTCATATAAACCTCACTAGAATAAAGAAACCAAAACGGATTTAAACAATAGAAAGAAGTATTTTTCGCACAAAATTGTCAACCTACAAAGGGAGACTTTAGGACCCCCCTGCCCTCTTTATTTCTTTCCACACCCACTAAATACAAAGAGAAATAAAGGGGGTGTATTTGAAATCACCTAAAGAACTGAGGTTATATGAGATCATGAGGGTAATGACCCAGTTTGCCTTTGGGTTTGGAATGCCCATGGGATATGAAAACTAGATCTCTTCAGTATCCATTACACACTATCCTTACCATCCATCTTTACTAGCTATCTCCTTGTTTTCGTTTTTCATTTGGTAGTGTCACTAAATCATTGAATGTTATAAGCATCTACAGTTGAAAACAATTAAAACCTTACCACATTAAAATTTTTAATAGATTAACCATTAAAAGGTGCAAAGTTTGTTTTGTTTAGTCCTATCACAATAATATTCATCTGTGTGAGTGATGAGAGTGCAAGGCAAATGGATGAACAATTACAAATGGCATACAAATATAGATTTTTTCAAAAATAATGTACAGTTAACTTCTCATTAAGACGATTCGAAAAAATATTATTTTAATCAAAATCTAAAAAAAGTTCAGAAAATACAAAAATTAGCTAATAAGTCAAATGTTAAGTTGTTTATTTTTTTCTCTTTAGTGAATTGCTTTTCTTTTACTTTTTTTTATTCATCTCATTGAGATAATTTAAAAAAGTAAAAATATTTTAATCAAAATATAAAACATTAAAAAAAAAAAACAAAAATAAGTTAAATTTACAAAATGTAGTCCAAACGGGGCCTTTGTCTTATAAAAAAAAATAGAGTTAGTGGAGAACTCAAGAAATGACCAAGGGGGTGAGACAATTTTTTAATTAAAATTAAAATAATTAACTAAAAATTAATCATAGATATTATTTTATTGTCATCAACAAGAATGAAAAAATAAAAACTTAACTAAAAAGTAAAAAATGTGAAAATATTTAAAAATAATCATTTGATTAATTTTATTTTTTAATTTTTTTGAAAATAATAAAAAAATCTCAAAAAAACGAAAAATAGAAAAAAAACTGAAAGTTTTCCCCTCTTTTTGTTTCTCTCACATACGGAGTTTTGTTTTTGAAATCGTTCACATAAAATTTTATTAATCTTTGTTCGTATACTTTTTCGCTAACACATTTTTTATAGTTAATAAGTTTTTACTTATTTATGACAAGTTTTTATATAAAAAATACAAATAATTACTCAAGCTTAACCATTTCATTTATGTATATAAACAATTTATAGAGCTTTAAAGTAGTACAAAAATTCTCTTTCTCTCGTCAAAATGATTAAAAAACAAAGTGGAGTGTTGTTAGCAAACACGTTTTTAATATGGCGAGTAGGTGGCTTTTAAAGATAGCGTGTTTTGCAAGTTTATTGAAAAGAATATAAAACATTTTATAAGATTTTTTATATTTTTTTAGAAAATTATACATAATTTACCTAAAAATACAGTAGTGGTGAGGACGGCTTAAAAGTCTTTTAATGAAATTTAATTTAAACGGAAAGCATATTTTGCTAAACATGCAAATAAAACTGAATTTAAAAGGAAATCATTGAAATTGAATTTAAAGGGAAAACGTAATTAGAAAAAACGCTTTTAGAGTTTCTAAATAAAGTGTGTTTTATAAACACGTTTTCAGTTTAAATTTAGTTTTAAATGGAAAGCGTGTTTAGAAAACACACTTCCATCGAAAGTCAATTTAAACATAAAACGTGTTTAGGAAACATGCTTTCCTCAAAACTAAATTTAAACTGAAAACGTGTTTAGAAAACATGCTTTTATCGAAACTAAATTTAAACTGAAAACGTGTTTATGAAACACGCTTTCTTTACAAACTCTGAAAGCAGCGTGTCTAACAACAACGCTTTCTTTGATACTAATTGAAAACGTTTTCGCTAAAAACGTTTTATGTATTAAACCAAAAAACGTGTTTGCTAGACATGTTGTCATGTTGTTATTTTCTATTCTCCAATTTATGTGAAAGTTAAGCTTAAAGCGTGTTTGCTAAACATGTTTTTACGTAGGTTGGGAATAAAGTTTAAAAATCCATAATTCGTGAATTAAGTTTAAAATTGTACTTATTATGGTAACAAAGCCTCTTCTCTCACACTTTCTCTCTCTAAAACTCTCTATAGTGGCCGGCTATGGAGGGAGCAAAGTGGTTGTTTTTATAGAGCGAAGGGTGGTGGAGGAGTCATCATGGAAGGTGTCATGTGGGTGGTGGAGAAGGCCAATAAAATTGCATGCAAATGGTGGTGATTTGACTACACATAGGTGGTGTGTGGGGGAGGCCAAAGGGGGTTTTAGGCTTCCAAAAATTCTGATTTTATGTATATTTATTGGTACTTGAATGGTTCATGAGGTATAGTTGTACTACATTGCTCAAATGCTCAAGAATTAATTTGGTGTATGAAATGGTCACTTTTTCAATAGAATTATATTAAATTATAAATTTTATGATTGACACGCTTGTCTCTATACACTTATCTCATTTATATTTCATTTGTATTTTATTACAATTTAATCAACATTTGATTTGGTTAACTCTAACCTTGGTCACTCTATATATATAACAACTTGTATGTACAACACTTGGCCACCAAGCTTGGCATAACCACTAAGGTTGGGGGCCACTATCTTTTCTCTCCCTCTTTTTTTTGTATGATAGTTATTTTCTTTTGTTTTATGTAAAAGAATTTCGAAAAATTTCTCATGGGTCCATTTCTTGGCTTTTTGTGCCTAACCTTTGATTTAACTTGACTTTGGACTTAGAGATTTGAATTTTCAACCATAAAATCAGGGTAATATTGTTCTCAATCTATTCCGAGTCTCGAGCTCGAGAAGGTTAAATGGCTGGGTTGGCCATTTTTAAAGAAATTAGTTTCGAGAATTCGTTTGATTTAGAATACTTATTTTTCTACTGATTTCTAGAGTATGGGCTATTACACCTGGCGTTAGCTAATTTTCAAAGTATTTGTTTGGTGAGGAAGGCCAAACCATATTATGTGTCACTTCCCCTTTTCTCAAACACTGGTTGACGCCTCTTTTCAGCCGTTAAATCATCTTTCGTCGGCAGTCAAGCCGTAAAATTTTGCACTTCGAAGCATAACACTCGTCTTGTATTTACTTCTTGGGTTTTGTCAGGCATGTACGACTGAACTTAATTACGTGTCCTATTCTTATTTGCTAAATACATGCACATGTCTCCTTCAGTCTGTCTTTTCACAAGTCAATTCAGTTCTTCTCGACTGCTGAACTACCATCCAACTGTCAATTTCCCGTATTCCGAAGCATCACACGTTTGGGCATTAATTATGGGCTAGGGTTTTTTGCTCCTTTTTAAACCTTTCCCTCCAAAAGTTGGTCAGTTTTGCCAAAATTGTTCCAGAGCTGTAGCCCTTACTTCCTCTACTACATTCGCAGCCACTGCTCCGCCATCGGTTACCGTGGTCAACCACCGTCAAGCACCGTCTGTTGGAGCTCCGGCCACTTGCTTTCCTCCTTTTTTTTTTTTGGAAACATCTTACATATCGAAGGGTTTTTGTAGCTCTATAAAGACGTCATTTGTCTATAATGAGAAACGTGAGTAAATGGGTCACCCTTCCCATCATAGAGATTTAATTTTGATGGGGTAAATGTCTTGGTGGCTCCTCATATTCTGTCTGAAATGAATGGAGAAGAATTTAGATGCTCCAAGGCTTTAGCATGCCTGGGCCCAACTAATGTTTGTTTCAAGCCTTTCGGTTTGTCTATGTTTGGCTTGTCCAGAATTTTTTGGCGTCTGACTTTCCTTTCATCTTCTTGCGTAGGAGACTTGCAAATTCAAGCTTACGCATAGTTTTTTCTGGTCCAAGAGCATGCTTTGGATGGCTACTAGCTGCTTCACTATCCGTTCTCTGTGCTGGCCTTTTGTCGGTCAATTGGCTTTGGGGTTAGGCTATGTTCCCCTCTGGGTTCCTTTCCCCTAGTCCAAGTTCTTGACAAGGTTAGCTCTTGATTCCTCCTAAGTTCTGCTCTAAGTTCCAGTAATTCCTTGTCGATATCATCAATAAGTTTTCTCCTTTCGTTCCAACTTCCAAAGGGGGTCTTGGTCTGAAGGTTCAACACCTATGCTTGTCCGTTGCCTTTCCCTTTTTTCAGTCGTGATTGGTGTAACATAATGTTCACCTCTTCTCCCACTTCTACCTCTCAGGGAAACAATGATGGGTCTTTTTCTTCCCCCATCCCAGTGGGAATTTTAGGATATTTTCTTTTGACGTCATCCACGGAGAATGCTAGGCTGTCTGACCTTCCCACAGACGGCGTCAAATGTAAGAACATTGAATTTGAATAAGAAGTTGGCTGTCAAGTACGTTGCCGGGTTGCCCAACTGGAAAGTATGCCCAAAAAGAGAAAACACCGGTAGTGCTGCCCGGCCGAAGTGACCGGAATAACACTCCGATCAAATTAGTCGTCAAGAGTAGGTGAGAGCTCATGTATTTAGAGATACAGAATTTGTGCAAGCCCTGAGAGCATACCTGTTCCTTGAGCCCAATGGTCCTATTTATAGATTTTGGGTGTTGATTGTTGTACGTTGACTTGATTTGATTTTCATCTCCATACCCCCAAATCCTAGAGTTGTCCACTATTTTGACTGATAAACAGAGTAGTCATCTTTCTCTCTACCCTCGTGGGCATGGTACCTGTTAAATTGCATATAATGCATGTCGAATCAAGTCAGCGTGTAGTTCTGCCAGTCTGGCTGAACAATTAAATGCCAACATCCTCCTTACAATGGTAACAGGATGTTTAGAATTAATTGCCAAACTAATATACTTAGTTATTGAGGTATTTTGCATTATAGCTGAACTCTTGCTTTGTGGCCAAACTGCATTGTGAGATGGTATAGTCCATAACTTTTGGTTCCTTCATAGCCTATACCAGCATGAAAATCATATTAGTATTTTAGTGAGTTTTTTGACC
>JAOTRH010479117.1:0-25687 GCA_034768845.1 Heliamphora exappendiculata
TATAATATATTAATATAATAAACTTATAATAATAAACTTATATAACATAATAAATTTGAATACAAAAAAAACTTATATATGTAACATAATAAATTTGAATACAAAAAACAAATATATAAGTTTATATAATATAATACACTTATATAATATAATAAATTTGAATACAAATTTTTTTTTATAACTTATAAGTTTATATAATATATTAATATAAAAAACTTATAATAATAAACTTATATAACATAATAAATTTGAATACAAAAAAAAACTTATAAATTTATAGAATATAATAAACTTACATAAGTTTATATAATAAATTTTAAAAAAAATCAAAAAATCGGGCCGACCCGATCAGGCCCGCCCAGAGACGTGGACTCGTAGTCCAAGCCTGAGCCCTTTAGTCATAGGACCTGGGCCGAACCATTGGCCAAAAAGCCCGCCTCAGCCCCGCTCGAAAATTCGGCGGGAGCCCGCCGAGTTTGGCCCGCTCGATCCACGGCCGGACTGGGCCAAACTCAAATTACACCCCTAATTATAACTGTTCCATCCTTAGTGTATTACAATGTGACTACTATTTTTTGAAATAACAATTTTTTTATCAGTCAAAATTAAACTATTACCTATTAAAATTAGAAGGACCATTTTCAAAATATCAAATAAAATGACTTAAAACTGTCATTTATGCAATTGTGGGTTGCTTCTCTCTCGGAGTGTCAGCCCAAACATAGGAATTGCAGTGATTGATTTCTTAGCTTTTAATTTGAAAAGATCCTATTAGAGAATGCAATTTTTGGCTGCCAACACATGGGATCTTAGTTATTAATGTTGGACTCAACAACTTTGTGATTCTCACATTATTGTGTGCTTCAAATCCTGCGCTGGACAAATTATCATGTACTTTCGAAGTACATAATAAGTAATATTATTTGGTATTTTTAATTAATAAAAAAAATTAAAAAATAATAATTTAAATTATTGAATTAAATGCAGCAGCAAACATATTAAATTATTGATAACTAAATTACTAATCTTCTAACAACTTAAGCTTTAACTGGCCAGTGGACAGTGAGGCTTAGATATATGATAATCTATTATTTGTTTTGATACTATATTAAATTGTCAATTAGTACTAACTCATCTAAAAGTTAAAGTTATTAGAGAGATAGGTTTATTATTTATATCCCTAACAAATAATTTTAGAAATTTTTTGGCAAAGATTCAAATATTAGTTAATATTTAAGTATTAGTCCTATTTAATTTTTTTAAATAAATTTAGTTCTACAACATTAATATTTACTGAAAATACCCTTAAACTATATTTTCAGAATATTACATTGACAAAATCTATTCATAAATAGGAATAAAAAATTCAATTTAAAAAATATTTCTCAAAAAATCTCGCGCCGCAATCAGCACAACCCTTACTCTATTGTCGTCTTCATCTTCTGCCATCGTTGCCGTCATCACCAATCGAGGTGCCCCTGTCATCGCTATCGGGGTGTCGTCATCATTGCCATTGTCGCCTTTATAACTAATACATGTATCAGTTGGCACTCTATATTGTAATTTTTCTTGATTACTACAGCACAAATACAATTGATAAATGTATTAGTCGGCTGCCTTGTATTTTTTTATGATCTTGTATCACAAACATAACTAATATATGTATCGGTTGAAAATTTGCAATAAAGGACGACTCCTTGCTTTCACTGTGAACTATTCGCACGCGAGGAGGACGAGAATGAAGTCGATGGATGTTTGGGTGGTGGAAAAAGACGGGCCTGAAGGCAACAGTGGTTTGGGTGGAGGTGGCAGCAAGATTTGGCCATCGCAGTCGCAGCGAGATTTGGCCACGACTGACGTGGCCTGTGTCGATGATGGTAGCTTGTGTTGATGGTGGCGGTAGGGACGAGGGCAGCGACAAGGATAGTTGCAGCAGCCCCTCGCTGCGAAGCTTTAATTTTGTAAAGAGAAAGAATGACGGTACAGTTAAGGTAGAAAATAAAAAATATAGAGGTAGTGGTTAGGATTTGAATTTCTCAAATTCAAATTTTAAATATAATAATAAAAAAATCGAATCTTTTAAATAAGGGTCAATTAGTTATAAAATTTTATTCTAATTTACGTTGGAAATAAAAACTAATAAAATAAATATAATAGTACTAAAAAGGACTAATCTTCAAATTTTTGGTAATTTTATTATTCATATCCCTAACAAAACACACCAATGTATTTTTTAATTATTGTGGAAAATATAAGAAAGTCTAAATATTATTTATCAGAATTATACATTATAAGCCAAAGAAATACAAGTACAAATAGGGAGAAACTAATAGAATTGAACCTAACCTTTGATGAAGTACAAGAGACACACTGGGTTTTTAAGCATTAGCTCAGTGATGAGCGACAAATCTGTGCAAACGTTATTGCTCCTGCATCAGCTCACATGCACCAATAGTATCAAATTACAGTTATACCCTTTTTTAGACATGAGCGAAAAAAAAAATTTCTTACTTAGGTCTCGTTTGCCAACCAATTTTAAGCCGGCATAAAGCTACGCTTTTTGCATTTTTTACTTAAATCCCAAAAAAACACAAAAGTCTCGTTTTTCAATTCAAAGACCTTTAACCGTTTTTCTTCCTACATAAATTTTTCTTATATTTTTAAAAAATATAATAACTTTTATCGTACAAATTTATTTTTTTGTAAAAATTATATTTTTAAAATACTCGTCAAAATCTAACAAACAAGATATATATTGAATATAAATAATTTAAAAATAAAATTTAAAAGATTATAACAATTTTAAGCAAATTTTTTTGCTTTTTGATCGACTTAAAGTAGCTCAATACCTCTTCCAAATAAATTTTTAACTTTTTAGACTTAAAGTAATTTTAAACAAAAAATATTACTTAAAATTAAGTTACCAAATGAATCCTTAAAAATAGAGGTTCCATTTAATTAACTGATTTAATAATAAAAAAAAATATTATTTTATAAGCATGAACGGAGCCACGTAGAGACAAGATGTGGAAGGAGTTGACCCTACTAACTTCTAAAAAATTACACTAGCTTTAAGCTATAATTTAAAGGTGTTTTTGAAAGCCCCATTGGGATTTGATATAATTATATTGTATCTTTTTTTTTATTTTTTCCTCTCCATTTACTCATCCCCTTTAATTAGACACTATTTTGGCTGACAATGAAGTTTGAAAATTTACACAATTTTAGGGTTTTTTATTTTATTTTATTGTCTTTTCTTTACTTTTTTCCTTGTTAGATTTTAATTATTAATACTATATTTTTTAGATATTGTATATTTTATATTTTATTGATTACACAAGAGAAAATATAATCACTTGAGATATATAATGCAATTTTATGAATAATTCGATTAATCAAACGTGCTAAACTCTTTTTCCTTTTTTTTTCTTTTTTGTTTTTTGGTATTCTTGGCTCAAAATTAAAATTAAATATTTCTTTTGAATTTGGGATATTTTTCTGAGTTTGTAGAACACCCAACAATTTAGATGGGAACAGATTGGACTGAATTTTATTAATTAAATATATAAAATAAAAAGAAATCAAAAAAAATTTCGAACCAGCAAAAAATACGGGAATATATTGCTTAAGTAATCTTTCTTTCAATCTTGGTTCAATATAGGACAAGCAGGGGGAAAATGTTTATTTTTTAACTAACATAAATTTAAACAAATAACAATGATATTTTTTAAAATTAATTTTTAAAAAACTTGGAATTAACATGGACTTGATAATTATAATTTTCATGAGTTTTGCCTTAAATTGTTCGATAAATGTGGTAAATAGAATACATAAATTTATAGTCTTCCTGTAAAAATCTCTCCTTATAAAAAAAAAATTTAATTATTCTATAAGTAACATAATTTAAACCAGGAAAGGTGCTATAGCCAGTTAATTTTTATTTTAAAAGAATAGAAAAAGATGCCAAACAAGGAACAAAGATCACAGAAGCCAAGTACCCTTTATTTTGTCACTGTTGCTATTGCAACCAAAGCAGTGGTGGGGTGGGAATGTGGAGAGATGTCAGTAGATATGCATAAGGGCAATGTGGGATTATTAAGTTTTTATATTTTTAATTTCATTTATAAAAATAAAGATATTTTTAGATACATTCTTAATAAGTTTAGTTGGTGTCCCTCTCAAGTTTTAATATTTTTAATTTTATCTAGAAAATAAGTATATTTTCAAACAAACTCTTAATAAATTTTATCAATATCCTAAATTAACTATTATTGTTCAAAAGATTCAACTAGTCTATCAAAGGAAGCTTCTAGATTATTATTTTTATCAGCAAAGAAAGAATTTTATTATTACTCAGGAGCAAGAAGGAAGCTTCTAGATGCACTCGCTTTTTCGCTTAATTCATCAAAAGCAACCGCACTTATACAAGCAATATACATTTTTATAAACTCTCTTAAAATATATTTCGTTGACAAATCATAAATCGCATCTTCCTAAGAGAGGAGAGTTCAGAATTAGAGGTTTTAAACACATAGGCCATGTTTGATGCCCATTGTAAGGCATTGGATTGGTTTGCTAGGGAGATGGGGGGCCTTATGTCATGTTTGGTTGCAAAGAGTTTGGGTATTAATCCATTGGAACTATGTATGAAACCCACAAAATGTCTGGGTGTCCTAATTCAGTCCAATATGATTGATAATAAAAAGACCAATGTATCCTCATTAAATCACGCTAATACCAAAAATGCCCCTAATGTATATGTGAACTAGCTCGTTCCGCATATATGTTGTGTCTGTGTATGCATTTGGTGCATCATAAGTGATTCTTCAGGTTATCTCATAACGGTGAAATGGAGTTTTGCTATAAAATTTTTTTTGAATATTTCACAAGAAGAAGGGCAAAAATGAAAATAAATAAATTTAAATTTATCCATTTACTTCAAAACAATCATAATAATTTTCAATCCATACTATAAACTTATTTGTGTAGGTCTAAAAAATATATACCCAAGCCCAGCGAGAAATAAGATGACAATATGATAATATTATTCCTAATCTTTTCAAATATAATGTTATTTGAACATATAGAATATTATTTTATTTTTTTAATATAAGGGTAAAATTAAAAAATAATAAATTTAATCCAATACCACATATGTAAATCAAATAAATTATGATTAATCAATTATCTAAGCCAATGTAAACCAAAAAGTAATTTTGGAAATTAACAAATATTTTTATATTTTACATTATTCAATTCTACTCAAATCAAATATGAATTTGTCTAGTTGGCTATGTAATCTTACCTAAATTAAATATAAAAATAAATAAATTATACTGGACTCTCTTAAAATTTGGGTTAAATACAGTCAACTCCACTCGTTTAGATAAATTGTAGTTTTTTCTCTTACAATCTGACACCATTAGCAGAGATAATATAAAGACTAAATTACCCCTCATTTTTTTAAAATGATGTGATGTTTTTAATATATCACAACTTAAAATCCTCACTCTTAAGTACGGGATTGAACTTTGGAGGGTGTTTTTTCTAGTCAACACTCACCAACCTCTTTTATTCAATTTCAATTGTAGCCATTTAAAGTACTATTTTGTCTATAATTTTTTATTTTCTTTATTCGTATAAGTCTCATGAATATCCAA
Organism: Heliamphora exappendiculata; assembly: GCA_034768845.1. Classification (NCBI taxonomy): domain Eukaryota; kingdom Viridiplantae; phylum Streptophyta; class Magnoliopsida; order Ericales; family Sarraceniaceae; genus Heliamphora; species Heliamphora exappendiculata. The sequence goes on from JAOTRH010479117.1 coordinate 5,661, forward strand.
TAAATACGCTAATAAACTATTCATGTCTAAAGATATTCTCTAAAATAAATATTATGATTATGTGAATTTCTTAAGAGTTATACAATTATATGAATTTGATCTTTTAACATAAACAATTTAAATAATCGTACAATTCTCTAAAATTTTGAAACACAACATCATCGTGTGTCCTTAAGGTAAGCACTCATTATTTTTTCTCTCCACCATAATATTTATATGCATATATTGGTTAGTAACAATAGTTTAAAAGTTAGTTTTTTAATTTTTTAATTAAAAAATTTATTTGGATTGTAAGTAAATTTTTGTAATAAATTATTTTTTAAGCTAGTTTTTTCTAAATTTACTAATTGGGTAAAAAGTTAATTTCTTGCTTTTTATTCAAATTAAATAATATTGTCCTTCTATCTAGTTGGTTATAATAATTATATATAGTTAGTATTAATAGTAAATAAATTATCAAGTATGGTATTGTTATTTTTTTAATGAGATAAAAACTTAAATAAAGTGTCTTGAAAACTTGTAATTTAATTTAAATTTTTAGTTTTTTTTTTTTTACCAAATAATAAATGTTAATTTTTTAAATCTTTTTAACTTTAAATTTTAAAAAAAAAACTTGTTAGCGAACCAACCCCCCATGTAATGAAACTTTAAATAATAAAAAAAAGATGTAATTTGTTCAAAATATAAAATTAACTATATTTAATCGAAATCTTAAAAAAAATCAGTGTAATTTAATCACTTAAAAAAAATTACTACAATTTCATTACTTATCACATTTTATTATCAATTCATACACTTATAATTTCATCTCTTTATTAATTTTACTCAATCTGTATAGTTATCAAACAAAGTTAATTAAATGAGAATTATGTTGCCTTTTGTGTTTGAAATCAAACATCTCTTTTTCCCCTCTCTTCACCCATTTTTTTTTCTTTTTACTGTTAAGTAAATATCTACTATCTACTTATATATATAAAACATGAATGTTCAGATGAACAGTAACTTTTTCGGTTACCTGCGAAAAATCAAATTTACCCCTTTGTTTCGTTGCATCCTGATTCCTGGCGCGCCCCTTGTCATGTATTGTATTGTTTTATAATGAATATATATACATACATTTTAATTGTTATAAATATTTCAAGTTTATTTTATTGGTAGTACCGTTTATTTTATAAACCTTATTAAAAGAATTATTTATATGAAAGATTAAATTGATCAAGTATCAATACTTAAACTATTTGAATATATTTATTTTAAATAAAATCAGCGGTTTATTTTTAAAACTATACATATTAATAAATTAAATACTATACGATACTATATTTATATATATTGAATTGATTTTATTTTTTGAATAGATGATCTTTTCAATATACCCTATAAGATAAATGGCTAAGATCACTAAAATAAATTTGTGATAAAACCCTAAAATACATATAAAGAGTTTTCATCTCCACTTTTCGTCTATACAATCTCAAATTTTAGAATTTACTTAAAAATTTATTTATTTTTTAATTTATAGATACACCTTATATTTATTTTAATAATCCTAGCGTTCATTTTATTGAACTTCTCCATGAGAAGATCATCTTTGTAAAAAAAAAAACTAAATTGATAAAAATAACATATACCAAAAAAAGTAAATATTTCAAAACACTATATTTACAAATTTGTATTAATTTATTTTTTACATGAATAATTTTCTCAATATATTTTACAAGATAAGCAATTAGGATCATCAAAATTAGATAGAAATGAGCCTATAAAAATTAATCTTTACAATAAAAGGTTGTGTCTATATGCTTTTTTTTCCCTGTGATTAATGGAGGTATTTTTATTGTGTTTCTACTTTACAGGTTTTTTATTTCTTTTGTATTTTAGGCATCTTTTGTGACTTTCATCTCTTCTGTATTTTTTGTATAATTGGCATTTTTATTATATTTAAAATTAAATGCTATCATAATTTTTTTTGAATATTTTTGTTTATCTATTTTTTCTTTTCATCTCCTGTTAAGTAAATTACTATATTTTTAGCATATTTTTACTTCAAAATTCAATAAAAAAGAGTTGAAAAGTAAAATATTTTTAAAAAATGTATTATTGATTACTAATGTAATTGTTTTGTTTTGTTCTTATCTCTTTTTTTCTCTATTAATTTCTATTTGTACATTTTTTCTTACAAATTATCAACGAGATACATATCAACACCACTATTTTACATATAATTTCGAAAAATTTAATATAAATTTTAACTAACATATTCACTTGTCATCAATTGAAAATATCAAGTTTTTATCTTATGTAACTTTTTACGTCATATTCATAACAAGTAAACTCATTTTTTTACCTCCTCTTTATAGCGTCTCGATGAAAAAAACCTAAACTTTAAAATAAATAACATAAAATATGGCTTATTAATTTATCTTAACTTATTTTTATTTTTTGATTTATTATGAATTTTATAATGAAATTTGTAAATTTTTGTGATTGTTGATTTATGAATCTATAAGATTTTTTAATTATAAATTTAGATTATTTAATAATGAATCTGTATTGTAAAATTTATTAATTTATATGTTCACTAAATTTTCTTCTGAAACACTATTTCTCTCTATAAACATATATTTACATATATAAATATCTAAATAATAAATTAGCTTATACTTTTTAAGCGTGTCTTTGATAGCAAAGAATGATCTATGTAACTAGAATCTATCATAAAATAATTTATACTTTTCAAAATGTCTTCTTTTTTTTCCTAACAAATTTTCAAAACAAAAATGTTGGGATTAAATGGTCCTATGATCAGAAACTTAGCATTTTTTAAAAATGAGTTCTACATTCCCAACACACTTTTAAATAATCGTTGAGATTAATTCAAATTTAAAATTTGATGTTGACAATAGTTGTTTAAAAAAAAACTTTCTCCTTCTATTTCGTTTTACTAATATCTTTTAAATTTTACACAAATTATCCAAAATACAATATTTAAATATTATTACAAATAATACGTTTTTATAAATTTTATTTTTTAACTATAAATATATTAAGCTTAAATTGCGGGATTTCCCCGCAAACAATAAACTAGTAGTAGTTTTGTAATAACCCGTACCATGACAGTTAATAAAAATAAGACACATGTCACTCCTTAGAATAATATATGATTTGATAGTTCGTAAAAAAAAATTTTAAATAAAATTTTTGACAAATAATAATATAGCAATAAAAATTTTAAATAATTCTAGATTTCTTTGCATATGTTTTGATAGGATTATAAAAAGATTTTAGATAAAATTCTAAATAAAATCAAATTAAAGGTAATGATTGAAAAAAATTTGAATAAGATTCTGAATTCTAGATAATATCAAAATTAAAGTTAATGATTGAAAAAAATTTGGACAAGATTCTGAATTTTGGATAAGATCAAATCAAAAGTAATGATTGAAAAAATTTTGGATAAAATTCTAGATAAGATCAAATCAAAATTAATGATTGAAAAAGATTTGGATAAGATTCTGGATAAAATCAAATCAAAAGTAATGATTAAAAAAGATTTGTGACAACCTATAAAAGTCAGGTAACATATCATCACATATCATCTTTCACGCATAGTGAGCTTTTAAGCCAAACACGTAACGCCACCACCACCGTGAGCCCGACGCCGCTCAGCCACCGCCGTCGCTAGACGCCGCTGACACCACCCACGCCGCCGTTAGCCTCCACCACCGTCCCCGGCCACCATTTCTCTCTCTATTATGGAATCTCTCACTCTCTCCATTATGCATTGAGATTTTATGGAATCTCTCAAGAATAAGAAGAGAGTTTTGTCATGCCTAAGTCGAGGTAAGATGCTTAAGTATTATCTTGAATATAAATGTAATATTATTTTGAATATAAATATATGTGAGATGCTTAAGTATTATCTTGAACATAAATGCAGTATTATTTTGAATATAAATACGTGTGAGAGTGCTTAATTATTATTTTGAACAAAAAATGCATGAACTTTGGTTTGAACTTGTTTTATATCCATATTTTTGAAGTATGAAAAATTGTGATAGCATGATCTTTTCTTCAAATGCCGTGATATTTCTAAATATACTATCTGCACTTTTTACAAAGCATGAGTATGTGAAAGGAAAATTTTTGATAATGTGCTACTACTTCAAAGTGCCAAGTTACAAGGATTTTTGGCCCTTTATATCCCGTTAGGAGAGGTTGCCCAATTATGGGTGTTGTTGCTCCCTATGGGGGAGGTTGCCCGTTGAGCGGGGATTTCTTGCCTTAAAGGCTTTGCGGGTTATAAGTCCCGGACAGCACATACCACTCGTGCTTGGTGGAGGGTGGCCATCATTCCATCACGTTGCTAATTCGTGCATTGAGAATTGAAATTACGGTACCGTCGGAACTCCTGGTCGTGAGGTAGACGACTACTTAGTCACTATCGGGTATGAGTTGTGAATGACACATGATTATTTTGTATTGTGACGGTTATGCCATAAATTTTATTTTGAGACAGTGAATTTCATAATTTGTGGATGTTGAGCCTAAAGTGCTACTTTTACAAAAATTGAAAAAAGATTGTTATAACTTGTGAGATCCTAAAACACCTGATAAGGTTATTTATGAATTTTTTTGTGACAAGTGGATGCACTATCTTACTTTTCTTATAGAAATCATGATATTTTAGGAGAATGACTATTTTTTTTATCTTGTTCATTATAATACTAAATACACTCTCCTGTAACATTTATGGTTGCAGATGCCACAGTCGTCAAGTTTATAATTCAAAGATCGTAGTTAATGTTTTTTTTTGTAAAATATACGCTGGTTTGGGGATACAGAATAGCGTATCCGATGCATGTACAGTTGTTTATTTTCTATAAATAAATAATTACAGTTTGGTAATTTTGTTGGTATACGCCGGTTTAAATATACTGAAAAATATAATCATATCATGTACAAGTACAACTCGTTTGATAATTTGATAATACATCGATTTTCTCAAAGTAAAAAAAAGGATAATAGAATTCATGTCTCACCTAAATGCCTCTAGTCACTACCTTCGCTGTAACGCGAAGGAAAAACAGTGCAATTTCAGAATGTGATAATATTCTTTATCGATTTTGTGTTTTTGAAAGGGGGTGTGACAATTTTGGTATCAGAGCCCTAGGTTTTAGATTCTGTAGACTTGTCATAGTTTGGTCTATGGTAGACCATAGGATAGGTGCGTCTTTTTGAGTTTTGGTATAGGCCTTGGGATATCAGACCATTGTCTTCGGACGTCTGATTGACTGGCTTTGAAGTCCATTTGGGAAACGTGTTCTGCAGGCGTAGGTTCCTAATTGAAAATCTAAGTATGTTGTTAGATTGGGAAAATAACCCTCGATTTTCTTGTTCGACTGTTTTTATGTGCTGGGTTAGGCTCTAGTGTCGAATCTTAAATCCATTCATTTCTTATAATAGGATAAAGCATGGAATATTCAGAAGAGGCATTATCAATTCCTAATGAAGTACAACAAGAAGCATCTTCCCAAATGGGACCACAACAAGACGCATCTTCCCAAATGGGACTAATACAACCTGATCCAACTACGAGAATACTAGAAGCAATAGGAAGACTAACGGAGCAAAATGCAAGATGGATCGCTACCCAAGTAGTGAGGACGAAAAAGTCCTTAATCAAACAGTTTAAAGATTTGAGTGCTAAAGAACTTGTAGGAACTCTTAATCCTATAGAAGCAAAAAATTGGCTGAAGAGTGCGGTACACATCTTGGATAGATTAGGAGTACCTGAGAATGAATGGGTTGACCTTGTAGCCTTTATGTTTAGAGGCGAGGCATAAAGATGCCGGTACCAAGAGTCGAACCCCTTGTACCCCAAAGGATTTCTTGGAGTCAGTTTGAGAAGGCATTTGATGAACAGTACAAGCCTGTAACATATAAATATAAGAAGGACCAAGAATTCATCGACTTGGAGCAAGGAAGAATGAGCATAGCCGAATATGAGATGAAGTTCACGGAATTATCTCGGTATGCTATACAATTGATACCTGACGAAGAGACAAAGTGCAAGAGATTTCAGAAAGGACTGAACTTCCCGATAAGGACCAGGCTGACTGTCCTTGAAATCAATGGTTATGCAAGTCTAGTAAACAAGGCTCGGATGATAGAGAAAGATGTGAAGGAAGCAGAAGAAAGACGAGAAAGTTTCAAGAAACACAAGTTTGGTAATACTCTTCCGCTGAGAAGCACAGGAAGACATAATTCCAAAAACAACACGTCCAAGCCACCAGCCTTCCGCAACCAGAGTTACCAATCTACTGCTCGCAATACTAAATTTCGAAAAAATTCATCAAATAAAGGAATGTCTGATAGCACAATAGAGCCAAAAAAAAATTGATGTTTCCAGTGTGGGGCTACAGATCACTTTAAAAGGGACTGTCCAAAACTTAATCTAGGAATCATTTGTTATCGCTGTGGTGAACTAGGACACATAGCCACTCAATGTGGAGAATCAGAAAGGGCAGCACTGTCATCCATTGGAAGTAAAAGAATGGAGAATAACAAATCTGCAAAGAATGAATAGAATAAAGGAAATGGACCAATGGAGTCGTCAAGAATTTCAGGAAGGGTGTTCGCCATTACTCGACAAGATGCACATGCAACTCCTAATGTGGTGACAGGTACACTTATAGCCTTTAATCAAACCGCATAAGTTCTGATAGACCCTAGATCTACACATTCATTCGTATTGCCCACATTCATAAAATAAGTAGGAGTTATAGAGATGGAACCTCTTGGTTGTATAATAACAATTGCTACCCAGTAGGAAAAAAAGTGATAATCCAAAGTGTGTACAAAAATTATTTCTTAAAAATAGGAGACAAAGACATGATGGTATATTTGATGCCTTTAAGCATGATAGATTTCGACCTAATTCTCGGAATAGACTGGTTGTCCTCCTACCATGCATCACTAGACTGTTTTAAGAATAAAGTAACCTTTAGAATATTCAGAGAAATGAAATTCGTTTTTCAAGGGGATAAAGGTAGGAAGACTGTTCGTATTGTGTCAGCCATTAAAGTTTCAAAGTTATTACAGAAAGACTGTTATGGGTTTTTGGCACACGTGGTAGACACAGAAATGAAAAAAAAACTTTAAGAAGTATCAGTAGTCCGTGAGTTTCCAGAAGTGTACCCAGAAGACCTACCTGGAGTACTCCCAGAATGAGAAGTAGAGTTTACGATTGATCTATACCAGGGTACAACCTCTATATCCATCCCTTCTTATAGGATGTTCCATGCGGAGCTGGGAGAATTGAAGGAGCAATTACAAGAATTGTTAGATAAAAAGTTCATCAGGCCTAGTGCCTCACCTTGGGGAGTACCCGTGTTATTTGTTAAGAAGAAGGATGAAACTTTTAGGATGTGTATTGACTATCGACAATTGAATAAAATAACAGTCAAGAACAAGTATCTCTTGCCCAGGATAGATGATGTTTTCGATCAGTTACAAGGAGCAAAAGTATTCTCGAAGATCGACTTGAGGTCAGGGTATCATCAATTGAAGGTTAGAAAATCAAACATACCTAAGACTGCTTTTAGAACTCGCTATGGCCACTATGAGTTTGTAGTAATACCTTTTAGGTTGATTAATGCACCCGCAGTATTTATAGACTTGATGAATCGGGTATTTAAGAAGTTTCTGGATAAATTTGTGATTGTATTTATTGATAACATTCTGATATACACACGAAGTAAGGAAGAACACGCGGAACAATTGAAGATTTCTTTACAAATTCTAAGGGACCACAAACTGTTTGCAAAGTTCTCTAAATGTGAATTTTGGTTGAACTAAGTGGTGTTCTTAGGTCATGTTATATCTGAGGAAGAAATCCAAGTAGATCCGACAAAGGTTGAGGTTGTAGTAAATTGGGCGAGACCAAGCAACGTAACAGAGATACGTAGTTTTTTGGGTTTAGCTGGTTATTATCGAAATTTTATTCGAGACTTTTCTTTAATCGCAAAACCCTTGACTCGATTAACCCAAAAGAATGTGAAGTTTGAATGGTCTGACCAATGTGAACGCAGTTTCTAAGAACTAAAGTCTAAGTTGGTGTCAGCTCCTGTACTCACCCTCCCATCAAGCAATGAAAGTTTTGTAGTCTATAATGATGCATCACACTAAGGGTTGGGTTGTGTTTTAATGCAACATGGAAAAGTGATAGCATGTACATCTAGACAGTTAAAGCCTCATGAGAGAAATTATCCTACCCACGACCTAGAATTGGCTGCAATTGTCTTCGTACTCAAAATATGGAGACATTACTTGTACGGGGTCACCTGTGAGATATTCACCGACCATCAGAGTTTAAAGTATGTTTTCACCAAGAAGGAGTTAAACCTAAGACAAAGAAGATGGATGGAACTAATTAAGAATTATGATTGTACAATCCACTACCATCCGGGAAAGACCAATGTGGTAGCAGATGCCCTAGGTCGGAAGTCATCAGGAAGTATAGTGCATCTTCGGGCAGTACAGAATAGTGCGTTTTTTGAAATACAATTGCTCGTAATTACCCCTGCAATAGAAAAAGATGGGGGCTTATTAGAAACTCTTAGGGTAAGACCGACATTGTTAGACCAAATTCGAGCAGCCTAGTTAGCAGACAGTCAAGTGGACAAGATAAGTGAAAATTCAATTGCTAAAGGAAAAATGGAGTTTGAGGTTCGGGATGATGTCTTATGGTTTGGACACCGACTATATGTGCCTAATAATGAAGAGTTAAGGAGATAAATTTTAGATGAAGCTCGTTATACAGCATACACGATGCACCTTGGAAGCACGAAAATGTATAGAGATCTAAGGGAAAGATACTGGTGGAATTGGATGAAAAAATATGTGGCAAGATGTTTAGTATGCCAACAGGTTAAAATTGAACACCAGAAGCCGGCAGCATTATTACAACCCTTACCTGTACCTGAGTGAAAGTGGGAACATATCACAATGAATTTTGTGGTTGGGCTACCACGATCACCCAAAGGTAATGACGCTATCTGGGTAATTGTGGATAGATTGACGAAGTCAGCACACTATTTACCAGTAAAGATGACGTTTCTTATTAATCGGTTCGCACGACTTTATATTGATGAAATTGTTCATTTGCATGGAGTACCAATCTCCATAATATTCGATAGGGATCCACGTTTTACATCTAGATTTTAGCCAAGTTTATAACAGGCGCTGAGAACTATGTTAAAGTTTAGTACGGCCTTTCACCTGCAAACTGACGGCCAATCAGATAGGACAATTCAGACCTTGGAAGATATGCTCATAGCTTGTGTACTAGATTTTGCCGGAAGGTGGAAAAAACATTTGTCATTGATTGAATTCGCGTATAATAATAGCTTCCAGTTGACCATTGAAATGGCCCCTTACGAAGCATTGTACGGCATAAAATGTCAAAGCCCAATCTGTTGGGAGGAAGTCGGAGAAAGGAAGCTACTTGGTCCTGAAATTGTGCAAATCACCACCGACAAGATAAAATTGATTCGAGAAAGATTGAAGCAGTCTCAAGACCGATAGAAAAGTTACACAGATAATCGGAGATGCGAACTGGAATTTGAAGTCGGAGATCATGTATTCTTAAAAGTATCGCCATGGAAAGCAATAATGAGATTCAAAAAGAAAGGAAAATTGAGTCCCCGTTACATTGAGTCATATGAGATCATTAAAAGAATTGGCAACATAGTATATCAATTAGCTATATCTCCGGAGTTATTAGGATTACAGGACGTGTTCCATGTCTCAATGTTAAGGAAATACATGCCGAATCCTTCTCATGTGCTAACAGTGCAACCAGTTGACCTGAAATTCGACCTTACTTATGAAGAGAAATTGGTACAAATATTAGACAGAAAGGAACAAGTTCTGCGAAATAAAGTCATTCTTTTGGTAAAAGTATTGTGGTGGAGCCATTCGGTGGAAGAAGTCACCTGGGAACGAGAAGAAAACATGCAAAAGAAGTATCCACACCTTTTGAGTAGAAAGGTACGAAAATTTTGAGGACAAAATTTCTTCAAGGATGGTAGATTGTAATAATCCATACCATGACAGTTAATAAAAATAAAACACGTATCACTCCTTAGAATAATAAATGATTTGATAGTTCATATAAAATTTTTGACAAATAATAATATAACAATAAGAATTTTAAATAGTTCTAAATTTCTTTGCATATGTTTTGATAAGATTATAAAAAGATTTTAGATAAGATTCTGGATAAGATCAAATCAAAAGAAATTATTGAAGAATATTTGGATAAGATTCTAGATAAGATCAAATCAAAGGTAATGATTGAAAAAGATTTGAATTTGGATAAGATCAAATCAAAGTTAATGATTGAAGAAGATTTGGATAAGATTCTGGATAAGATCAAATCAAAGTTAATGATTGAATAAGATTTGGATAAGATTCTAGATAAAATCAAATCAAATGTAATGATTGAAAAAGATTTAGGCCAGCCTATAAAAGGCACTTAGTGGCAACATATCATCACACATCATCTCTCACACACAGTGAGCTTTTAAGCCAAACACGCAACGCCACCACCACTGTGAGCCCGACTCCGCTCAGCCACCGCCGTCGCCGGACGCCGCCGACACCACTCACACCACCGTCAACCTCCACCACCGTCCACGGCCACCATTTCTCTCTATGTTACGGAATCTCTTGCTCTTTCCATTATGCATTGAGATTTTATCACGAGAGAGTAAAAATTTTGGGATCAAGAATAAGAAGAGAGTTTTGTCACGCCTAAGTCGATGTGCGATACTTAAGTATTATCTTGAATATAAATACAATATTATTTTTGAATATAAATGCATGTGAGATACTTAAGTATTATCTTGAACATAAATGCAGTATTATTTTGAATATAAATGCATGTAAGGGTGCTTAAGTATTATTTTGAACAAAAAATACATGAACTTTGGTTTGAACTTGTTTTATATCCATGTTTTTGAAGTATGAAAAATTGTGATAGCATGATTTTTTCTTCAAATACCGTGATATTTCTAAATATACTATCTGCACTTTTTACAAGGCATGAGTATGTGAAAGAAAAGTTTTTGATAATGTGCTACTGTTTCAAAGTGCCAAGTTACATGGGTTTTCGGCCATTTATATCCCGTTAGGGAGGTTGCCCAATTATGGGTGTTGTTGCTCCCTATGGGGGAGGTTTCCGTTGAGCTTGGATTTTTTGCCTTAAAAGTTTTGCGGGTTAAAAGTTTCGGACATCATATACCACTCGTGCTTGATGGAGAGTGGCCCTCATTCCATCACGTTGCTAATCCGTGCATTGAGAATTGAGATTACGGTACCGTCGAAACTCCTAGTCGTGAGGTAGACGACTACTTGGTCACTGTTGGGTATGAGTTGTGAATGAGACATGATTATTTTGTATTGTGGCGGTTATGCCAGAAGTTTTATTTTGAGACAGTGAATTCCATAATTTGTGGGTGTTAAGCCTAAATTGCTACTTTTACAAAAATTGAGAAAAATTTGTTATAACTGGTGAGATCCTAAAACACATGATAAGGTTATTTATGAATTTTTTTGTGACAAGTGGATGCACTATCTTACTTTTTTTTATGAAAAGTATGATATTTTAGTAGAATGACTATTTTTTTATCTTGTTCATTATAATACTAAATGCACTCTCATGTAACTTTTGCGGTTGCAGATAGTAGGGATGGTTAGAGTTGGTCCACTACAATCGTCAAGTTTTTAATTTCAGGCTCGTAGTTAATATTTTTTTTGAAAAATATATGCTGGTTTGGGGATACAAGATAGCGTATCCGAAGCATGTATAATTTTTTATTTTCTATAAATAAATAATTCAAGTTTGATAATTTTGTTGGTATACGCCGGTTTAGATATACTGAAAAATATAATCATATCATGTACAAGTACTACTCGTTTGATGATTTGATATTACATCGATTTTCTCAAAGTAAAAAAAAGGATAATAGAATTAATGTCTCACCTAAATGTCTTTAATCACTACTTTTGCTGTAACGCGAAGAAAAAATTGTGCAATATTAAAATGTGATAATATTTTTTATCAATTTTGTGTTTTTGAAAAGGGATGTGACAAGATTAAGCACTTAATATGTTAAACTGATTACTTGACACATTATTATGTTCTTGCCTTAAAAAAAAAAAAGAAAAAAGAAACTAAAGCTACTCTAATGAATGATGAGAAGACAGACTTACCACATAACTCTTACTGTAGAAGACAAAATATGAATAACGACTAGAAGAGCAATGTAAAAATATATAGATACACATTTATGTGGTTTATATAAAATTAAGATTAGGTCTATTATGATAATTTTATTATATTAAAAGACAATACAATATAAAAATATAAAATTTTAACAGAAGTTAAAAATATTAGTACCCGTAGGTTAGAAACTAAAAACGGGTTAGAGATCAAATTTTTCTCGAGAGCGCTGTGCTCCGAATGCTTCAACATCGGCCTGTCGGTCCAATCCTATGCGCAATAAATTAAATCTCACAAAAAAAGAATTATTAAAAATCATAACAACTCTTAAATAGGTCGGATTATAAGTCAAACCACTCATAAATTAATCAAACTACACACAGCGTAACAATTACAATCTAATAAAACACTGAAGAGAAGGATTTGTTGGGTGGGCGATGGTAGTGAGAGGCAATCTAAGAGGTGTGGGGGCAAAAAGAGAGAGAGACAATGTCAGAGAGAGAGAGAGAGAGAGAGAGAGAGAGAAAAGAAAAGAAAAGAAAGGAAAAGAAAAGAAAAGAAAAAAAGGCTGGCAAAAGAATTAGAAATGGAAATCACAATTGCCCCCCTCTTTTGTCGTCCCGTCCCCATCCATTTCCCTTTTCCCCGCAATTCTTTCTCTCTCATAAGAACATGTTTTTGCAGCATTCGACATGGACACAACGGAGAAGAAGGAAGGGCCTTGAGAAAGACCACCCAGACGTACGTTAACTAATAAAAAACAAACACACTCCTCTATTAACATATCTATCTATACACAATCACAATGGAGGGTATTATATCATATATGTATATACATATACATATATTAATCATATACTGGAATGTAAGTTGAAGTATCTGAAATTGTACTAGTATCGATATTACATCATATATCGATCGATATTTAACATGTCGGGTTGATATACATTAGTAAAAACAAATATTTTTCGTTCATATATTTATCAATGTGATCCGATCAAGTTTAATTTAGGCCTAATTTATCTTGTTTGCAAAGATCAATAAATGAACAATTTAGATAATTGTTTTGGGCCCATTTTAAACTTGCAAAATAACGTCTTTATGGTCCCATTTGTTTGAAGGTTGAGGAGGTGGAATTGAACAATATAATAATTTGATATAGTTCCTTTGTTAGGGGGGTTTAGATTATCAAATAGTCATTTTTAACCACCACAACATCCTATTTTGAAACTATTACAATCTCACCACCATGGTGCTAGGTGGGTTTAATAGTTTTAGGATTTAACAAACTTTCTAATTTCATAATAAGTTCACTAAAATTATATCAAACTAAATAATGTGTTATTTATTTTTAAGTTATTATATTCTCATTTTAAGATTTTTCATTTAAAACCTCTTTGAATGCTATTCATTCTTTCAAACTATTCAAGTGAGAATTACTTTAATTTTAGTTGAGTCATTATTAATAAAAGTGAAATTAATTCTTAAAAATTAATTGAGATACACATAAATTAACTTGAATGTTCATTATATGGCTGAATTTAGTTTATTGATTTATTTAATTTTGTAGATTTCTCATATTTAGTGTATTTTTTTTATTATTTAGTCAAATTATTATATTTTTTAAACTCTTCTTATTAAAACAAGTTGAAAAAATAAAAATTTTAATCAAAATATAAAAAATATTCAGTAAATACAAAAATAATAAAATAAATAAATTAATAAATTAAATTTTATGATGTTTAAATTAAAATAAGTAAAAATAAATAAATAAGTCAATAAATAATATTTATCCAAACAGGGGCTATATATATATATATAGAGAGAGAGAGAGAGAGAGAGAGAGAGAGAGAGAGAGAGTGGTGCAGTGGTGGGTATGGAGGTTGGGTAGCTAGGTCGGATTGGTTGCAGCAGGGTATGGACGACAAGATAAAACAAAAGGGTCCTCCTTTCGTTTTCGTCTCTAAGCATGACGGGTTTCCCGCCAGCTGACAAGCAGGAGTTAGAGAGAGAAATTGCAGAAAAATGAGAGAGAGAGAGAGAGAGAGAGAGAATCAAACAAGAAGAAGAAGAGAGAGTATACTGTGCTCTCAGTGTCAGCACGTCCCGTTAGATGTCTCTTCCATCGGTATGGCTGTTTTTCAGGAGGGGTAAACCCCTATCTTTAGGTCACTCTCAAGGAATAGTCTTCTACTTTTGTTGGATTCATGCATGGGCCCTCTTTTTGCATAATTGTTTATTTGTTTATATGTTTATTTTAAATAATTTATTTTTATTTTTAATAATTTTTTATTATTTAATTAAATTAATATATTTTTTTATTTTTTTTATTAAAATAAGTCGATAAAGTAAAATTTTTTAATCAAAATATAAAAAAATTTCAAAATAAAAATAAAAATAAATAAAAATTAAAATAAATCAATAAATCAAATTTAATAATACTTATTTTTGTTTTTATTAAACTTTTTTCATCTTTTCACGAAATGTTTTTATTTATTTGACTCACCTCATTAAGACGATTGAAAAAAATAAAAATATTTAATTAAAAAATTTATAAAAAAAATTTAATAAAAACAAAATAAACAAGATTTTTGCAATTTATCTCAAACAGGCCATTGTACTGGTTCAAACACAGATCATTCGTAATAAAGTAGGTCCAACGATTGTAGAACATAAGAGATCTTAAAAAAATTATTAAATATTCACAAAATACTATACGGCGTTATTCACCAAATACAGATTTTGACACATGCATGTCTCTCTCGCTTAGGGTGAGTTGGGCATACGTGATACATGGGGTAAATTGTGTATGAGAGGTGAGTTTGTATCTATGTTTAATTCGAACATGTAAGCAAAGCCCAACAACCCAACATTTCTTAAGTACCTAATAGTCTCGATAAATAAAATAATATTTAATGCACTTTAATTATGTTATATTTTGTCAATTAGCTACACACTAACGGCATATTTGTTTGTTTAGATATAAATTGAGAGATATAAAATATTATTAGATATAAATATAGATATAAAATGAATAGATATAATATTAGACATGTTATATTTGAGTATATATATGTACAGCGTTTATTTTTATAATGGATACAAATAAATATAAATTTATAAAATATAAATAAAAATTAAATTTTTTCTATTTGCCCTCACAGAAAATTTAGTTTTACCTTTTATATCCCTTTTCTTCCAATCCTCCGCAATCAAATTGCACACTTGAATTTCAAGAAATAACTTCAAATTAAAAATTCACGACATTTGCAACCCAACAAATCCCACCAAAAGAGACTCAATAAATTTAGAATTCCCTCACAAAAAATAAAAATACAAAAAAAAATAACATGGTGTCTACCTTCAAAAATTAAGGAGTATTGTCATTATTTAACAAGAATGGATATATAATTCCTACCCTCTCCAAGTATTCGTAATCCATGGATATAAGCCTCCATTGAATAGTATATCTCATATTATATGAGGCACCAAACATAGGATATATAATTTCTATTGGATATTATATTCAATCCTATCTCCATATACACCAAATAAACAAACCCTAAGGGGATTCAACTCATTTCCTTATATCTATAACATGAACTGTGCATACTATAGAGCTCAACGAGAAAATTATACATATAAAAAATAAATTGAATAAATATCGATAATTATATGATTGGAACACGTTTATTTAAAACAAATGAATGACAAGTATGATTTTGCGAGTAGACTACGTAGTTCTTTTAGAATTAATGTGTCTAGCCATTTAATTGTTGATCATAGATTGATTTAATTTTTTATTTAAATAATTTTTCATAAATTTTATAATATGAACAGTTCGAATCGTTAAAATGAACCTAGGTAGGCACTATTGTATGAAAATAGAGAGGCCTCAATCTCTTTAAATAATGGTGGGGATCCAAATCTCCAAGGAACCAATATTATTCCATCCAAATTATTTTACATTGTATCATTAAATAGAATACCAAATAAGTAATTTTAAATTATATTTCAAAACTACTAAATAATTACTTCGGAGATTCACTTTATTTTTTATACGTCCACCCTATTATAAGAGGTGGTTAATTTGTACTTGAATTTGTACATTAATGCATCTTTGCACATATTATTTTTGTTCATAGAAACGAGCAATTTGGGGCCATTATACTTGATATTTTAATTTTATAATTATTGATGTATTTATTATGTTTTTTGAACTTATAAATTTATATCATTTAATAATTAAAGTGAAATATTATTTTTAAGAGTATTGAATGATTGTTACATAGAAACCTTTTAGTATCCAAAAATTGAAAAAAATGTTAATCGTATTTTATTGGCCAGTAATTAATAAGTAAAACGTGTATTGATATGTGTTTAAATACATAAGTTTAAAAATATATATTAAAGTTTTTATGTTTTTAATATTATTTATGAAATTCCATTCTTGTAGCAGCTACCTCTTTTCTTTAACTATCGCCTATCAAAAAGTAGTAAGCAATATTACATTACCAAATTTTTTTCACTGTTTTACAATTTTTTTTGCATAATAACATGTAATTCTCCATCAACATTTTTCAGAAACAAAATACTATAATATGGAATCTTTCATAAAAATTGTTAAGAATTTTTTCTTATGTTTATTCCATCTTGTTTGGCAACTCTGTGACACAATAGTATCTCTTATCTTCTTATTTGAATTCTTTGATTATATGATGAATGCTTGTCTTTGAAAGTATGTTTTTGTAGATTTTGATAAAAAGGTGTAACTAGTGTTTTGCAAGACTATGCACACTGCAACAAGTTTGGAAGACTAGACTGGCATGATTGTTCGATCAGTTTAAAGACTGTTCGAGTGATCTATCTCGGGATATCTTTATAGGATAAGTAGGGTTATTAGCAACTTTTTATATATATTATGTTTAGGCAACTGTAGTTTAAGTTGAGCGATTTATTTTGTTTTATGTGGCTGCTGCTGAATAACTTGAAGGGGAGTTCTTGTGAGTAAGATTTGTCGATTTTATGCAAGTTTATGATAGCTAAAGATCATCGTCAAATTATCATCTTCATCATCGCATCTAGTACTTGAGAGGATTATCAAGTGACGAAGTCCAGATGAGAATTCTATAAGCACAGAATTGGCGTACGAGAATTCGACAAAAAGACGGGTATCAATAGGTTGAGGATTCAACTAAGTATTGTAAGACGTTTCTTGTAGTCAATACTTTATTAGTGCTTGTTTTCTCGAACTTTGATAAATCCCGTCATTTTTATTTTAATTAGAGTTTTTCACGTAAAAATCACACATCTCATTGTGTGATGAATGTGTTGATTTGTTATGCGTGTTTTTTTTATTTATCTCATTATTGAATATTAAACAATCAAGTTTTAATTTGCATATTAAAAACTAATTTTTTCAAAAATAAATGTAAAACGGTGAGACTTTGTTCGAAATAACAACTCATTGGCTTATTAACTTTTGGGTGTTTGGCAAAACTACTGCTTATAATTTTTAACTTCATATTTCTAATTTTAATTATAAACTACAAGTTTTTTCAAATATCTACAATTTTTGCTATAATTTATAATTATATTTTTTTATTTCAGTTACAATTTTTACTAAATACTCACAACTTTTGCTACTTACTACATTTTATAAGTTACTAATTTCAACAATACTAAGCACCACCATTATAAATTTAAAAAGAAAAAACACATGGCATAAGTCATTTTGGTTTGGAATAAAAATTAATTTCTTTTATTTGTTGTAAAGATTGTTTGTTTTGAATTAAAATTGACCTTTTCGTCCCTTTTCAAATGATTATTTTCGTACACAAACTATTAAGTGTCGTCCGGTAATGTTTATATTTTTTATTTTTTATTTTTATTTTTAAATTTTTTATAAATTGTAAACGAAAACATATTTAGTAATTATTTTTATTTTCAAAAAAATATAAACAGTTTTTAAAATTTAAAAAATTTTAAGAAATAAAAAAAATATATTTTTACTTGTTTTGTAAATAAATTTTAATTTGATTCATCTGTAACCTCTAATTACCACTTTTTAAACATTTATGATACTAAATATATTTTTATTCTTATTTTTTTATAAATATAAATAAAAACATATTTTTTTATTTTTTATAAACAAAAAATAAAAAATTATAAACATTGCCAAACATGCCGTTAATAACTCACTTTGCTTTATAAAAAGGATATATGAAGTTGAGAACACATATCTTTTAGTCCACTATCCTATCTAACTTATAATTTCGAGCGAAATTCTTTAAAAATAAACTGCTTATTGAAACCAGTTTTAAAATAAACTTTATTACAAATTTATTATTTTATAAATATTAATACAATTTGTAGGGATATTAATATCTTATTTATCTATAAACTAATAATTAGCATATATAACTATAAGAATTAGGTTAGGTAGTGTTTAGTATTGTTGAAATTAGTAATTTATATATTGTAATTTATAATAAAAATTATGAGTATTTGGTAAAATTTATAACTTGTAGTTGAAATAAAAACAAATTAATAAATTTTAGCAAAATTTGTAGGTGTTTTGAAAAATTTATAACTTATAATTAAAATTAATAAAAAATTAAAAATCACACAATAATTTTGCCAAACCCCCAATAATATTATTTTTCTATTAAAAAGTGTAAAATAGTAATTTATAAAGAACCATGCTAACCACCGCTTGTTAATAAAATAATATATACAATTTTTAAAATATTAATATATTTTTAAAAATAAAATTTATTATTTTTACCGAATACACTTTGCCCTATCTATGCATTATAAACCAAGTTTGAATTTTTCATTAATAAAAAAAAAAATCACTGTTTGAAGTCATTTCAGATGTCACTCAACCAGTCAAAACTCAAAAATTGAGGAGAGGAACACACATGACTCTGCTATCTAGGCCAATTAGTGGGGGGCAGCGTTTGATTTCCATTTTGAGATTTCTTTGTTTATTTCTATTTTTTTTTAAAATTTTTATTATTTTTTTTGAAATTATCTTAACAAGAGGAATGGAAAATTTTATAAACTGATGAAAAATAATTTTTTATTTAAAACAAAAATAATTAGCATAAAATTTAATTTATTAATTTAATTTATTTATCTTTTAATTAAATAATAACTTTTATACTCAATTTTTATTTTTTATTTTAAATAAAAATTATTTCAAAATGGGAGAAGAGAGTTCTAGTGTCCCAAATAAGAGAAGAGAAGTCTTCTACGCCGCTGCAAATGCAGCCCTAGCCTTCTACGCTGTCGCTTACTCCTCTGCTGATGGCGGTGACACTGCCACCGCTTGCAACCCGACTGGCGACGACAACCTTGTACATGAGAGAGAAAAGAACTCTATGATGGCAGCCGATTCTTCGATATCGCTCATAGATATAGCCCTGACATGGGGTTGGCGAAGGCGGCGACAAGTGTAGGAGTTTGCGGTGCCAAACTTGTGGCGAAGTCAGCGCAAGGTGAGGATGAGGCGGCGGTGGCGCAAGGTTCGGCAGCGACGGTAGTGATGAAGAGGGCAACGACGGTGGTGCAAATGCCCTAATTTTTCATTTTTTGTTTCTCTGCAATCTCAAAACAAAAAGCCCTAATTTTCAATTGCCTTCGAAAATGAAAGAGAGACGGGCAAAGTCGATCACTAGCCTTCCAACCCTGATTAGGTCGAACAAAATGTCATTAATCTCATTAAAACTCACTA
>JAOTRH010479148.1:0-25682 GCA_034768845.1 Heliamphora exappendiculata
GGGTTGGGGCCGGGTGGTGGGTTTGGGTCGGCCCGCCGCCTGCCGCCGCCCAGCGCACGAGTTGGGGTTTAGGTGGGGTGGGCGATTTTGGGTGGGGGTTGCAAACGACGGTTTTGAATGCGATTTTGGGGTAGGCAGTGGTTTTGAGGGCGATTTTGGGATGAAACGGTAGTTTTTCGTTAAATTAAACAAAAATTTTAATGGTTGGGGTATCTTTGATATTAAAATCAAACCTGAAGAGGTGTTACTGCAATTTTTGAAACTACAGAAATTTTTTTTATATTTGTCAGAAATCTCAGGAGGGTTAGTGTAATTTTTCCTATAATTTATATCATAGCCATTCATCATTATTAACTTACAATACACTTCACAACATAAGATCAAAATCACCTTTCAAGTTTCATATATCATTCATCATCCACCACCATCAACCCGCTAATGACACAATCGTTGATTGGTTAGATACCTGCTATCGAATTTGGAAGCCTTGAATGAAGCTCAAGGACCAAACATGGATGAGTAAATCTTGGTTCAATAATCGTCATTGGTAGCCATTTTAATGTAGTAGTGATGCTGGATGACTGACGATTAAAGGATTAATAATTAAAAAGAGCTGAATTTTTTTTTAAATTTATTGTTTATTAATTAACAGTTTGGCCAATACATTAAAAGACCAACTTATTTATATAAGCTTAAATCCTAATTTAAAAATAGAAACTTGAATTTTTAATTAAAGAAAATAAAATTATATAATATCTTAATTAACTGAAAAGATAAATAAAATGGTATCTGTACGTGTTGTAAATTGGATGACACAATCAGAACCAATTAGATTAGTTCAAAAATAGTAATCCCGAACAAAGTCACGAACCGAATTTCTAGTTGCTGAACTCACTAGAGGCTACTAGTGTAGTTGCTGAACTCTTACAAGACAAAGAACACCATTAGTGCTTTCCAGCCTGATTTGATCAGGAAATATTTCGACGTTCAAGTTAGATTTCTCTCTGAGAGACTTCTAATTAAGAACTAGATTGTAATTGCGTACCTATGGGTATAGAGTGTCTGCCCTTATATATGGGTTGAAACCAGGGAGATTGAGTCCTTTTAGAATTCTGCCTCTTATCATTTTATGAGATTTTACCTTATCCAGAGACAATCAGAATTGCTTTAGGATGCTAGATTCTCAATTCCTGAACAATTTGTATCAGGAATGAAATCTCGTTGAGTTATCTGTTTTGTTTGGGGCCAACTTGGGCCTGAGTATTGTGGGCTGTTCCATTCTAAGGTGGCCCGAACTTTTTTATGGGTCAAACAACTAGTTGATTGGCCTCGTGATGCAATCTTTAATCCTGTTTGCTTTGGACTAAGGTTTAAGCCCATAAACTTGTCCGTCCTCAGTATCCATATAATATAATATCTTAAAGAATATCTTTATAATATAATTTTCTAATGCCAACACATTCATATGTTTTATGCATCATTCTCCTCTACTGAGAAAAATAATTTGTTCTTGAGTTCGACCGGAAGTACTAAATGCCACCATAGCAGATAAACAAGTAGTGTAAATAAATCAACAGCTTTCAATTCTTGTTACGCCAATGAAACGCGATATTAAGACTATTGACAAGATCCACAAAATAATATTTTATAACCCATAAAAGATTTTCAACACCCACAAAATCAATCTGATTGAAAGAAACGGTAGGTGAAGAAGATAAAGTAATTGTATGCTCATACTGAAGAGATTCTGCATGTGGTGGAAAAACTTGTTGTAAAGACATGCGTGCATAATCGAAGATTGAGGAAGGGGAGGAGCAGCAAGAGAAGCAAAATCTGTGAACTCAAGATTATTAAGAGAGCCTTGATTTGATATATATGCCAAAAAAGAATATATGCGGTAAGATGTGCATCACATGCTAGAACGTTAAGATGAAGAATTGTTTCTTTATTTAGATAAATCTCTACCGCTAAAGTATTTTCATAGGTATCTTCTAAATCGTGATAAGAATGCAACATTTCATCTTGAATTTTTTGTTGTAACCTAAAAAAAAATTTATTAGCAAACATTAAGTGTCTAAGAATTGTAATAAATTTTTTAACTTTACAAAATAATCAAGGACACTAGAGTTTTTTTGTGTGAAATTGTTGTTGCCTATGAATTGTTATCAGTGATTTTTTAAGGCCATCTATGTTGTTCCGTAAAAAATGTATAATACCTTGAATGATGTTCATGTTTTTTTCAAAGGAATTTATATTTTTTTCTCTTTTTGTTGACTCTTTTTTCTTTTATTTTTTTTTCCTATTTTTTGTGCGTTTTTTACTCTCCATTTTCACTCCTTTTTTAGACTTTTTTTTGTGTTTTATTAAAAAAAGAAAAAACCTATGACTCAAAATTGTGCTCTTAGAAGTTTCCTAAGTGGTGCGGAGGTGGTAGAATCAATTTTTTTTTGTTTTTTTTTTTGTTGGGAGTTGGGCAAAGATTTTGGGTGTTAAGAGAAATGATTTTTGGCTAATGGAAAAAAATTCATATGGTAACAAGCAATATTGAAAAAGTTCAAGTAGTTTGACGAAAGTGAAAAATGAATACATTGTAGAAAAATGAGATCGGCGGAAAAGATTAGAAAAAAGTTTTTTTTTTTTTTTGGAGGTTTGGGTTAATTATTGATTGGGCTTGGGATAAGGGCTTGGATGTTCTAAAAAAAATGGTGTGAACTGGTCCTTTGGCTGTTTTTTTTAAATGATTGGGGCTAAAAGATGGACCAGATTATCCGAATAACGGATTGAGTCCGGTCAAGTAAAGAATGGATCGGTTTAAGTGAAGGGGTTGTGTGGCGTTTGGACTACACTTTGGAGGTTTTTTTTTTTAAAATCTGGAACGAGTTAGGGAGATGGGTCGGGTCGAGTTATGAATTTGGGTCGTGGAAGCTGGACTTCGTATGCACAAGGGAGAGACGATCTAGGGCTTAACGAGGAAGCTAGGGTTTGGTTTCTGAGGGTGGTGGGCAGCAACGCGGGCGAGAGTGGAGGGCGGCGGTGATGGCGAGGGTAGAGGGCTGTGGCGATAGTGGATGGCCGCGGTGGCAATTGGGTTGGCGAAGGTCGACTTCGCGAAAGGACTATCACGGCTGGAGGTTGTCGACTGGGTCAGTGGACACAATTGTGGTTGGGTGGTGATGATGGTGGTGTTGATGGCAGCGACGCAAGATGGTGGCGATGGCCCGACTGGTGGTCGCGACCTTGGAGGTCGGCGGCGCTTACGGCTGGTGGTGGGGTCTCCGGGGCAGTGGCGATGAGTGAATGCGGCAGCGCAGGATGGTGGCCATGGCGCAACGGGTGGTCGCGACCTTGGAGGCTGCCGACTTTGGTGACTGGTTGTGGGGTCGCCGGGGCAGTGGCGATGAGTGAAAGCGGTGGCGAGTGAAGGCAGCGGCGTGAGGAGGCAGAGGCGCGAGTGAAGATGGCAACTGTTGATGGCGATGACGTGAAGTGGTCAACGATATTGTAGCAGTGAGTAGCAATGGATTGGAATTTGCTCTGATAGCAAATGATGCCGGTGGGATGGTAATTAAAGAATTAATAATTAAAACGAATATAAAAAAAATTCTAATTTAACAATTTAAAGTCCAAATTTATTTTTTATTGATTAATAGTCTGTTTAATATATTAGAATACCATTTTATTTATAAGTTTAAATTTAAATTTAAATTTAAATTTGTAGAAACTTGAATTTTACTACAAAATTATATAATAAGTAATTGAAAAAAAACTAATATTCAATATCTAAATAATATAATTTTTAATCCTATATGTTGGCATGGTATAGTGTTTAAAAATTATTTAAATTAATAAATTTATTTTAATATTTAAATTATTTTAATAAGATTGACAGTATTTGCGAATTAGGATTTTAGCTCTGTGCTTTCTTTTCTCCTTTTCCTCTCTATTTGTTGGCCAATCAATTTGGAATTTGGCATCAGAGCTTAAGCTCCAAGCATCCGCAAAAGTCGTAGTCACAACATAGCCCCGTGCCATCAACGTCATGAACCCAACCCACTAGCCGACCCTTACCGCTACTAGCACCGTAACTCGTAACCCACCCTGCATGGTTATTGAAACCTCGCCGTGACATCTCAGTCAATGGGCTGAACCCTAGCAAACCTCTTATCGCTCTTCCTTTTTGATTGAAACCCTACTTGAAGGCCACCTCTCCATCATGAAGAACCATTGCAATCTGGCAGCCTCGTCTCGTCTTGTCTCGTCCTCACTACCTAGTTCCTGCCCTTCTTGCTGTAGCACCATCGCCTTTGCCCAAGCCCAAATTTGCGTCGAAGCCGCGTTGGCATCTATCACCACTGTCGGCTGTCGCTGCATTCTTCTATCGCCACAAGCAGTGAAAACTTCACGAAGGTTAGCGAATCCCGAAACCCTTTCTCTTTGTCTTCCTCTCTTCTACCCTCTCTCCTGTTAAACCCTAGAACTCGTGAAAGGAGGAACATCTCACTTTCAACCTGATCCAAAAGAAGTAAGAACCCACCTTCTTCCAGACACGCAATCCAACCAAACCCACATCTTGACCCGTAATTATAGACCCAACCCATTACTTGCCCTAGTCCAAATAGATTCAGTCTGAAATCCACCTCATCCCTAGGATTTAATGAAAATGTTTAAAGAAAATGATTTTTCATTAAATCGATACATTTGATTATGATTTGGACAATTTTAAAAATCTTCCTTTGCCATTGCATAACACCGTTATGCATAGGTTTTGTTGCCTCCCAATCCCTGTTATGCTTGATTTCGCGATATGACACAAAATTCTATGCGTAAAGGCTGTTATGTTTGTCATAAAGGCTGTTATGTTTATAGGCCATTACGGCGCCGTAACCCATTATGGTACACCTACAGCCGTTTAGCAACTGTAACTGCTCCTCGGTCTGTAAATCAATTAAAATAATTATTTGAATGAAATTTTTTCCATTATTTTCACAAAAGGTATTCATAGTAGTCAGAAATTTCATACTTGGATAAAGTTTGATTTGCTAAATCTACATAATTTTTGGCATTTTGACTTTTAAAAATGAAAAAAAATATCTTATTTTTGTTGTTGAAATTTGTTCAAGATATATGTAAAGTAAGTTTAGCATCTTTAGATCTTATTTGTTTTGGATTAGATTCATATATTTAATATTGTCTTACTGTTTAATTATTCTTTAAAACTTCTAAAGAAATACTTTTTAAATTACTTGTTCAAGGTTTATGGAAACTAAGTTTAACATCTTTAAATTTTGATTATTCTAAATTGAGTTCATATATTTAATATTTAATTATTTTTTTTATTTTTTAAAACAATTAAAAATATTAATTTTTTTTATAGAAAAACTTAGTTCAATATCTATGCAAAGTAAATTTAGAATATTTAGATATTTGGTTTTTAGGTTAAATTGATATGTTTAATCCTGCAATAATTTTTTATTATTATGATTTAAAATTCAAGATATATAAATTGTTCAAAATCTATATGAAGTAAGCTTAGGAATCTTTAGGTCTTGGTTAATTTATGTTAGATTTATATATATTGTAATGTTCTATCTTTTAAAAACACTTTAAAACTACTATAAAAACTAAGACATGTTGGATTATATTTAGAAAGTGAACAAAATTTATCAAAACTATTTTAAATTCTAATAAATATGATTTTGGAATAAAAACACGTGTATCGGTTAAATTACAATGAGTTGTGTAAAAAATGAAAAAACAAAATTTCGGTTTCGATTATTGCTATTGTTACGACCGTTGCGTCCCGAAACAGCGCCACTATTACCGTTATGAGGACTGCTACCGTTATTTAAAACTATGGATTTGGTCCTTTGAGTGATTAGGATAAGAATTCTTATTTAATTATTTAATAGATTCAAATGGATTAAAAGCATTACTTTTGCTTTTCGATTTAGCATAGAGTAACTTTGTTAATTCAGCATTTTGGCTATTGATACATCTTAATTTGATGTACGACGATCAAAAATAAGCTTTTAAAAATCCACACTTGAAGGAATTTAGGAATCCAAATCTAGGGTTGAACTAAAATTCATACCAATTTTAAAAGAAATATTTTATTCAATCATTCAATTATTCAAAATACAGGCGTAAGGCCTTTAACAAAAGATAAAGATGAAAACTAGAAAAACCAATGTTATCTAAACTAATCTTGTCATATGATAAATCAATCCATTTTAAACTAATCTTCGTAAAGCAAATCCTAGACGTGACAAAATTTTAAAATAATAAACTAAAATCTAAAATATTTAAAATTTATAAATTTGAAAATCCTCCAAGATTTGTACCCTATCATTTCTCCTTTGCCGAGAAAAACTTGACTCCAACGAATTAGAGCTGTGATGAGACACTAAAATTTGAGGAACCTCCAAGAAAGGAACATCTTTCTGCATACTGTGGGTAATATTAAAGGCTCCAGTATGCTTTGGAAAGAAACCAAAATTTTCATAAGAAAATTAACATTAGTAACCAACTTCGAGATTGCCAAAAACAAAGGTCACGATTGCAAGCTTTTAAAAACAAAGATAGAGGCTGCTAGAAGAAAAGGTTGTGACCGCAACTTTAAGTAAACAGAGTTGGTGGTTGTGAAGATGAAGAACCTTGCGGTATATAAGATATGGCAATCGGCAGGTTAAATGTTGTGACCGCTAAGATGGAGGTCGGGGCCGCTAGGTTTGAAAGTTGCGACCACTAGGTTTTTGTAGTCAGAGACAAGAAACATTAGAAAAATATAAAAAATCAAAAAGAAAAAAAAACATTCTAAATGTATTATCTAATCCCGGAGGATCATAAGAAAATAAAGTATAAACTCGCATAACTGTGAACTAAGAATAACAAATACTTACCTTAATAAGAAAAACAAGAGAAATAGCAACACGTGCAGTGTGTAGCTGTTGTTCGGACGCTCCCTCAAGTCTTCACCTCGGTTCTTCAAGTCTTTGCTTTTATACACTTTTCTTTTGATCACAAGCTTGGAGTAGGGTTTAGATACCCTATTGCTGGAGGTTTAAGAGATATATGTAAATGAGGAAAGCTTTGATTTTTGTGGGTATGATGAGTAGTATGACGTTGGAATGGGTAAGAGTTTAAAACGGTAGCATGGCAGTGTATTGAAAGAGGGATGAGAGGAAGAACAAAGAGAGGATTGAGAGAGAAAGAGAGAGAGAGATTTCAAGAGGAGAGGAAGTGTATTTATATGGCATTACCTGGGAATCAAGTTTGGATTGATTTCGATCGAGTTATGGGGGTTTGGAAGTTCCCAAAACAAGTTTTTAGCAAGAAAAAAACACACAAAAATTATGACGCCGAGGAAGGAAGCTGGCAACCGCCATGTTGAAAATAGGAAGTTCATGGCTGCCAACTTAAAAGGTTGTGGCCGCCAAGTTGTGGCTGCATATATTCTTATACTTTGCAGGATTGCTCTAGTTTCATCCGGACTCAGATTTGAGCATACCATTTATCCTTAGAAAGCTATTTGAGTCTACTCTCAAACCCAATTGGTTTGGTTCCAAAATTCACATTTTGAGAATTTTGAGATATGTTCACTTTACTAAAATGGTGTCAGAAAATGAATCATTTTTGTAAGACGGTCTTATCTCTTTTGTGTTAAATTTGATCAAAGTTCGTTTTATATGCTTGGAAAGCTATTTCAATGTGCTAAAGCACAATAGAAACCAATTTTGAAAACATTGAGTTTTGATTATGAAAAATGGGTTGAAAACATAGAGGTTCAAAGTCTATCGAGGACACTTTTGTCTTTTTGTGTACTTTTTTTTTATTTCTTTTCAATTTTGAGCGTTGGCAACGCTTCCCAAGGGTCAAATATGGTCAAACATCATTGAAAAGGATTTCATTTGAGGCTCAGAGTAGTGGGTTAAATTTTTTCTTATGGCTGTGATCAATCGAGAATCGCTTTGGCGTTAAACTTCTAAGGTATTATCACTACGAGTGTCCAACCACAGCTTAAGTCTCATGGCTCGTCAAATTGGAGTGTCTACACTTATACCCATAAATGTTTGAGTTTCTAACATGAGTACTTCATACATTTAAAAGAGTCAATCTAACATAGAATTGTTAGTTGTTGCTTGTGCCATTTATATTAAATCATTGGCAACAACAAGGGTTATTTATTTATTTATTGTTGTTATTATTATTATTATTATTATTATTTGCCTATAAGGTGAAGGATTTTCTTATCCTTCCTCTTTCAGGTTAGTCTCCTTTCAGAGAGGAGAAACACGTCTATGGAAGTCTTCTGATTTTTGTATAATGACCATCCCCAAAGCACCCTTTTCTCTTTCCCCAAAAAATAAAATAAAAGGAACAAGACTAAAAGTCTCATAATTAGATGCATTAAAAAAAATGGTAATTGCGAATGTAGATAAAAATTGACCTCAGCCCACACCTTTGTTTGCCAGTTGGCTCCAATCCTGCGTTGCGGATAATTTTCACAAACCAATTCCGATAGGGGTGGTACAATATACCCCTGTAACTACTGTTCTGTGAGTCTCTCTTTCCGAGTTTGTTTAGGATTACAACTTCTTTTCAAAAAAAATAAAATTTTGTGGGCATGTTTTAGTACTGTGTTGTTTAGGAATTGGGCATTGGAAGTCGTTTGATGCATTTCATTTTGTTGGTGTCTCCGGTACTGATTATTCCCCATTGTTCAGGTGTGGATGAAGACCGAAGTCACATGGGTCCGTGATATGCTTAGAGGAGATAATGTGTTTGAGTTGCAGGTGAAACTACTCAAGCAAGTTCCTGAGGAGTTTCCCTACAAGGATGACGAATAACACGCCAATACGCCATATCGGTTGCCAATACGCCGGGTACACATTTTACAGTTTTTGTATCTTTCTTGTTTTCTCTCAGAACCAAGTCTTCAACCTTGCATCCCCCATCTTGTCTCAAAATTCTATAGCTTACTTTCTCTTCTCATTTTGGAATTTTAATGATATTGTTTTATCAATCCGTTTTCGACTTGATTTGAATTTAAGATTACTTTATTTTACTACTATTTTGGTTAATTTTCCAACATATATATCCCTTGCATGGTTTTAATAGGAAAAGAAGAGAAACGGAGTCTCACTCTGGAGAGAGGTACCTTAAAGAGGGGGAGGGGGGTTGAGGTCATGCTAAAAGATCCTTTATTCCTTTGACCCACCGCCCTAGTGTTAACTTTGGTGAAGAGAGACATTGTTGAAGTCAAGTGGTTTGAATGGAGCTTTTGCTTCCTTGAGTTATTTTGAGTGGATTTTCTAAATTTATTTTTGTACGGGGATTTGAGCTTTTGAAGAAATGAGTTTTTCTTGTTTCTTAGCATCCTAAGTTTGAACGCTTCTCAAAAAAGAAGATAAATTTTGAAAATTCTAACAGTATTTCAGGTTGATAAAAATATGAAAAAGGATCTAGATTGTTTAGAAAATAGTGGGATCCTAAAGTAATCTTGGGTGAGGCGGGATGAAGAAGTATGCCCATCTTTTGGATTTTTCTTTCTAAGGCAGGGTATGTAGTAAAAAATTTGAGCAGTATTTCAAGTTTAGATTTTTCATGATTTCGATCTGAGCAGGATTTCTTTTGCGAATTTTCTTCGAAAATGAGGGGACCCTAGAATATTTCAACCTTGCTGGGTGGAAATGGCCCTGTTTTAAATTCTTTTTCTAAGGTAAAGATTGTTTGAAAAAGAATTTGAAGGTTTGGTTGGTTTTCTTTTTCAAAAGAGGTGGAGAGTGTTGGCAGTAAGCACTTCGGTAGTATACGGTTTTCACGACTACGAAGCATATATGACATTTACACATGTGGCATCGTCCCACTTTTGTGTCTTAGAAAGCGAGCTAGTTGCTGCTCGACCCGATGGAGAGTGGTTTAAGACAATTAGACCATCTTGCGAGACGATCAAGAGGTTTTAGAAAGATCGAATCATGTTACAAGTTGATCGGCATTGATTTGACATGATTGAATTGTATTATACATGATAATCGAAAGAGATCCAAGACGTCGGATCGGCTCTAAAAATTTTGGAGGCCAAAACAAGTTTGAGATATAAATTTTAAAATTAAATATAAAAATTTAAGTAGACTAAATATGTTTGTAAGCATGTTTCAATTATAAAATTAAATTTATAAAAAAAAATTAAATATAATATAGTACTACTTATATATCAAGTTTTTAATTTATCTATTATAAATTTTTTAACAATAGAATATTTTTTTATTCAATATTTTGTATTTGACTACAATTTGTGAAATAAGAATTAATACTTTAGAATTGAAAAATTATGGCTCGATTATATATTGATTATAATTTTTAATTTTTTATATTTTATTCATATTAGTTAGCATTTTAAATAATTAAAATTCTTAATGACTTAAAAAAATATTAAAATTGTTGCAAACTTAAAATTTTTTTTTTAAAGAAAGTAGAAAGATTTGACCTTGAGACAAAAAATATAAAAATTATAATAACTACCACTCATGATCTATGATCTATCTAAGATCATTAACATATATTTTTAAAAAATATTTATATTGAATTTAAATCTAAATTGAGCCTTATATTTTAATAAAAAATTGGGGGCCTATGGTGGTGGCATTGCTGACTTTGCTAAGACGATTGAACTTTTATATGAGACGATCGAAATTGATTGAAGACGATTAGACTACCATACAAGACAATCAAATTATCGTACGATACGATGAGAATGATGTGAAGACAATTAAATAATAGTCATACGAGACGAACAAAATGGATTCAAGATGATTGGATCGTCGTACAAGGTAACTAGGAGGGATTCAAGATGATTGGATGAGGCAGTTGGAATTGATTCAAGATGATGATCAGATTGTCATACAAGATGATTGGGATGGATTCAAGATGATTGGATCGCCATACAAAATGGTTGGGATGGATTTAGTACGATCGAATTGTTATACAAGATTGAGAGAGATTCAAGACGATTAGACTGTCATATGAGACAATCGAATGGATTTAGATCATTATATAAGATGATCAAGATAGATTTAAGACGATCAAATCATCATATAAGACAATCGAGAATGGATTCAAAATGATTAGACCATCATATGAGAGGAACCGGATAGATTCAAGACAACTGGATCAAGACGATCAGGGTGATTTAAGATGATTGATTGACTTTGGGTAGGGCTTTGCTATTTTAAAGAAAAAAACCGAGGAGCTCCTTCGAGGCTAAAATTTATAAGACGTGACCAGAGAAATTTCATTAGTTTTTCTCACAGTATTTATTCAAGAATATGGTGCTGGGGCAAAGTTTTGGTTGGTTAAAATGGTTTTAAACACAAGTGTTGGAATTTATCCCAACTTCCTATTTCAAACACTCAGATTTGTTCAAGCCACAGTTTCTATTCCATTTGATAAAGATTTCTAATTTGTACACATTAGCTGGCTGTTGATGTTATGAACTTTAGTCAATGGTTTCATAATTGTTCAACATAAAATCAATTTATTATAAATTTTCTACTAAACTGTGTCGAATGTAGAACAGTTTGTGAAGAAACGTAGACCTTTTTTTTTTTTTTTGCCACGGTTTGTTGTTAAAGTTTTGACCATATGAAAGTGACTCAATGCAGTTTCTTTTCATATAAAGCTTATCAATTGGGTTTAAAATGAATTTAATATGATTTCTTAGTTTTAGAGCAACAATTCTATTTTTCTTTTTGTTTTTTTTGAAAATGAGAAACTTCTTTTAAAAAGAACTTTTACCTATCTTAGGTGCTTATCTACTTTTTTCAAAAATTAATAGTCTTCAAACACTTAAATATCACTATAATAAAATGCATAATTGGCGACTAAATTTGCCAACGCACAACATTTTTAGTTGACGGATATATATTTTTGGCTATGAGAAAACAAAATATGCTCGTAAAAGTTCAAAAAAAACCTTTTTTTAGCAACACAGAACTCATTCGTTGGCAAATAATTTTGAAAAACATTTTGTGTTAAATTTTTTTTTCGCCATCAGGATATTAACTTTTTACCTACACAGTATTTATTTTTGTCAAAATGTGGATCGCCTGTAAATAAAAACTCATTACAGACAAACTGTGTGCCTTAGTAAAAGTTAACATATTTTTTGGTATAATAAGTTTATTTACTTTTCTCAATATATTATGCATTGGTAAATAAAAAATTTATTATCGACAAATTTTATGTATAGGTAAAAATTAACATATTTTTTTAATCAATATAATTTTAATAAGTTTATTTATAAAATTACGTAGTTTTAGTATAAACTTATGTAAAATTTTTAATCCTATATAAAACTAATCAATCATGTTAATACTTATCAAAATTCTTAACGAATCTGATGTGAGATTGGCTCAAAACTCTAAGACTCCGGTCATAGTTAACTCATTCCTAATAATGATCATGTTCGAGATAATTTTTTAAAAACTTTTTTATAAAGTTTTTTTAGTAAATTTTTTTACGTTAATTTAAATGAAAATACTTTTGAGGTTTATCTCGTTACAAAAAAATTAAAAAAATAACAAAATAACAAAAAAATAAAAAATAGTTCATATGAGACCAAAAAAACCTTAAAATAAAAAGCATTGAAGAGCCATTTAAAGGTTTTTTTAAGACTTTTTTCATCTTTAGAAATTTTTTTTCAAATCTAGTAAAAAAAGTTATACTTTTATATTCGTTTTATTATTAAAAATCAAAAAAATTAAAAAATCTTAACCAAAATAAATTTTAAAAAATCAAAAAATATGAAAAAAAAATTACAAAAAAAACATAAAAATTCTATCCCAAAATACCTAAACTCCTAAATCTTTAATTAACCTAACACCATTTCCAAATCTATTCCCACGCTCCCTAATTAACCTAAATTTTGATTTATTTATTATTAAATTGTATTAAATATGTTTTGTGGATTGGACGTTGATTGCATGTATGTGAAGTTAATATGGATGGCCTAAGGCCTATTGATTGTGTTGTTGTGGGGTTGTTGAGATTCAGAATGAGTCTGTGTATAATGTATTTTGAATCTGTTGTTTATAGGTTACATTAGAAACAGCTGTATTGTCAAGATGTCCAAAAAATAGGAAAAATTCTGTCGAATCTTTTAAAAAATATTTTATAAAAAATGTTTTATAAAATTATTTTTATGAAAACACATTATAGAGCATATTTTCTTTTTATAGTGTTTTTTTTACATAATGCATTTTCTCAAGTTCTACATAATGCATATTATTTTTTAGTTTCTATTAGTTATATTAGTTTATTGTGTTAGTTTCATATCAATTTCAGGCAAGAAGCGTAGACTTACAAAGGAAAAGCAAGTGGATAAGATAAGGAAACAAGTTGGTCATTCCCTTCCTATTGTTATTAACCGTACAAAGATGACAATGGAGGGCCAGGATGCAACTCGTGTTTCAAATGCTCTTGACTAAAACATTCGGGATCATGCACTAGTTGGTTACATTCGGGATCATGCACTAGTCCAACCAACTGGTTGGAAAGAGATTGATTTTGAAATTAAAGAGTCTATTGTAATGAGAGTTGGATTAATACAAATTAAATAATACTTGTCTCATATTCTAATCTTCTATTAACGTACTTCTTGCATGATACAACAAATATTCTAATTATTTATTTCAATTGTAGTAAATTTTTTAGCTTGGGGCTACAAAAATGATCTAGTTCTTCAGCACATTAATAATCAAAAGTGCAAGCAATCATAGTCAGAATGGAAATACAAGTTACATAAGCATTACCTTGTCTTCAAGGAAGAGAAAGTTCCTGACCCCAAGAATCATCCTTGTAAGCTAGATGATTGGGTAAACATGATTAACAATGTGTGGGAGACCGAGAAATGGAAGGTACCCTTTATTGATTTTGTTAAATTAGTATTAACATTTTGTAAGAGTTATATATCATTGATTTTGTTATTTGGCTGTCTTTTGTTTTATTATAGAACAAGTCTAACAAAGCGAAAATTGCACGATCTTGTGTGAAATATAATCATACAAGCGGGTCCATGTCGTTTTTATCGCGAACATCTAAGATGGTAAGTACCGGTTCAGATAATATATGTTTCATTATAAATTTTTATTATTTTGTTGTAGTCTCTTACAAAATAACGCTATGGAATTATAGGTTAATAAAAATAACGGTAGACAGTTATCTATTGTGAAAAAGTTTAAAGAAACTCATATACGACATTAACATGGAGAAGATATGTAGATAAATGACAAGGCTCAAGAACATCATGTATGTATGAATTAGTTTTATATATTTTAATATTTTTCATAAAACATTAATTCTCATACTTGTAGAATGGATTATAAATTATTTCTAGTACATAACTGTCATAGATAAGATTTATGAATTTTAAAAATTACGGGATCAAATGCTTTCAAAGATTGTTGAGTAATCGCAGCCTGATGTCACAAATCCATTATCAGAAGAACAAATCTCTATGCAGGTGCTTAGAAAAAGGTCAATCTTTTTTAAGGGCTATGAGACTTACAAGAATGTCGAATCATTTGACACACAGCTTAAAGAGTCTCATCTTGAGGTAGGTATTTTGCGAGAAAAAGTGAATAATTATGAAAAGATCATGACAACATTTCAAAATATTTTTCAAGTATTAGCGGTAAAAGCAGGGGTTGATCCGGCTAGCATTCCATCTTTAGTTCCGGATAATGAAAGCGACGATGATACTTTCAGTGAAGAACATGATGCTGCTTCTCCTTTCTAAGTAGAATTCGAGTAACTTTATGATTTGATTAATTTTTGGATATTTAGATAACTAGCTATGGATTTTAATACACTTGAATTTGGTTCTTACCTTTTGAATGCACTTCAATTTGAGATTATTTTTTTGATAGATACTTATATTTTGGAATTAATGATTATAATTTGAGATATTTGGTTAATGATTACTCTTCAAATTTGGATATATGAGTTGGGTTTGATTTGAATTGAATGTATGTGAAATGAATTTTTATATTGTGCATTTATGAAAGAACTATAATTTGACAAAAAATGACAATCCAAAAAATGACAAAAAAATGACATAAAGAACTGGGATTGAAAACTATAATATAATACTTTTGGCGATGAACTCACTTGCGGGCAAAGATTTGTCATTAGTAACACGTTTTAATGTGTCGGCAAAGTAATAAAATTTAAAATATTATAATTATTTTTGTCGACAACTATTATCGTTGGCAAAAGTGTCAATGGAGCCTAGATATGAATAATTTTCACCAACATATCATGTATTTGTTGACACGAAATTTAGTTTATTGACAACACAAAACTATGTTTGCAAATCCATATTTTTTGCCAACATATGGACTATACGTTGGTGAAACCTTTTAATGGCGCCTTTTTACCAATGAGCCAGCGACAAACTAATTTGTATCGGCAAATACTATTATTTACTCAATTAGACTTTTATCGATGATTTTTATCGTGTTGGCAAATCTATTTTTTGTCGTAGTATATCCTTATTTTATAATTCCTTTATCTATAAGTGCTACAGAGATCATAGTTTACTTTTGAGTCTTCATTAAGTGGTCAAGTGTCGACAATTTTAAAGAAGTTGTTCGAGTTATAGTTGATCAAGTTCGTGGTCCTAAAAGCAAGCCATTAGACGAACCGACGATCTACAATTCAAGGTAAGTATTTT
This sequence comes from Heliamphora exappendiculata, assembly GCA_034768845.1. Lineage (NCBI taxonomy): Eukaryota > Viridiplantae > Streptophyta > Magnoliopsida > Ericales > Sarraceniaceae > Heliamphora > Heliamphora exappendiculata. The sequence continues at coordinate 15,731 of JAOTRH010479148.1, forward strand.
TTATATTTGTATTTATTTTTAAATATTTTAATGATTTTATGCATGTTTAGGATTATTATTTAGACTTTTTACAAACTTTGTCGGGTTTTATGCATTGTCTATTCAATTAGCACGTTTTAGGTTCTTTTTGCTGAAAACTCAATTTTATCTTTAAAATTTTGTTTTTTTTGGGTTTTAAATGAAACTCGCTCGATAGTTTAGAAATACTATCATTTTTGAACAAATCAAACTTGTACACGAGCATTCTTTTGGTAACCTAGGTTAAAATTTTGGTTTGTTTCTTGCTTGCTAGCAAAGATATAGTGAAGTATAGAAGTATAGAAATTATAATCGGTCATTCCAAATGGTGTCAGGAATAAGTGATTGCGACTCCCTAGAGTTCTATTCACAAGTTAGTATTATTTTATTTTATTTTATTTACATGCTGGGGACTATAGTACAAGTATGATCCCTTTTAATTTTTTTTAAAAAACTTTGCTTGTCATCTATGCATTATTTAGGTATCTAGACTTAATTTTGTCAACTAATGATGATGAGTCGAGACTAACCATGAGATTAGGCTGAGCGGTTCTTAACGCCTTCTCACTCAATATCTTAACAACTAAATATATTTTATGGTGATGAAAGAACTAAGCATAATCTGGAGAGTCAATGCACAGGTTCTTAGATCTTAATACTATATATAGAATTCAATTTTTCTTTCCATTTTCATTTTGTGGCTTACAATTGGTTAGTCCTAGGCAATCCAAGAAGAAGGTAAATTGAATTTTAAAGAAATAATAACAATTTTAAAAACTTACTAATTTTACAAATAAATATAGCAAATAATAAAACAACAATGAAATGAAAGAAGTTAAGGAGAGAGATTGGAACCAAACATCGAGATTTATTGTAGTTCGAATTTTTCCAAGTCTACATCCACTACTCAAAACTCCACTTGAGAATTTGCACTATATCCGAATGCTTTAAAAGTACATTCAAAAACCTTTATAGCTTAAAGAGATTTCTACAAATAATCTTCTATTTTTCTAAACACTCTTAAGCACTTCTTTAAAATTTTCTCACACTCTCTTAAAGAATCACAAGGTTGATTTACTTTCTTTTACAATAAATGTGATTTGAATTAGAAATTCACTAACAATTACTCCTTACAATGATTAGAAATAAATGAGTAAGAGAGTTGGAGTATTTAGATGGGAGGAGTAAATAGCTATAAATGCTTCAATGAATGAGCTTTCAACGCAATCAATAGAACAGTGTCCAGAAGGTTAAAGCTCTAAAAATTAACTTCTTATATAGCCCACTAAAGTAAATGATCATTGGAGGGTTGGTGGAGGCAATAAATACTCTAAAAATGTTATCGCTCGAACCAGTATGCTTTTTGAATCTCGTCGCAAGTATCAACACAAAATCCTTTGGTGTCGACCCAAAATTGTCTTAGCCGTGGTTCTTGAGTAAATGTGTTGACTTAGTGCTTCATTGGTGTCGACCTTATTTTTGTATTTTTTTCACCCACATAGTAGTGTCGACTCATGGAACTTTAGGTGTTGATCTATGCATTACTTCAGTTTTCCAGTTGAGAACTTGGTGTCGACTCATATCAGAGTTGGTGTCGATGTAGACACCCCAATTTGATTCCGCCTAATCTTAGGCGAATCCGATGATGAAAACAAGTGGAATAGTGCCTCAGTATGATCATCGGGAGGTGATCCAAGCACGGTATTTGAACCAAGTCATCAAGAACTTTTAAAATCTCCGAAACCAATGAAATTGTACTAAACCATCGATAACTTGTTGGCTAAGTCATTGCAGAAGTGGCGACTGCTATGTTCATTGTGGCAGCCATCAATAGAACCTCTTGGAAACCCTAGCCAACATGGCCACCGCCAACTCACATTGTGGCGGCCGCCAACTCCAAATGGCCTGACGTGTCCCAAAACGTGGCAGCACTTCATTGGTTGAAGAATTCTATAAATACCATACCCCGGCATACGTTTTCAATAGGAATTTTGAGTGGGAGAGACTCTGCCGATATACCAAGCGATCCCGAGCCCCGACGCCGAAACCCTGCGAGGATACCGAGTCCTTAATCTCCTATACTTACATTAAAGCCTACATTATTTGGATTACCCCCCGAGGATTTGACAATTAGAGCACATTTCTCGACTTGAGAATTCTCCGGCAATCCAGGTACCTCGCTTGGATCATCGGTCTTTCTAACCAAATTCTCTATTTTTTGGGGTGATCGGGTTATATTTAATCTCAATTCATGTATTCCTTTTTATTTGCATAGTTGATCTTATCATCATTTACATTGTTTTATTTAATTTAGTTGCTTTAATTTTATTTAATCTAGTTGCTTTAATTTCATTTAATTTGATTGTTTTAATTTCGTACTTTATACTTTCACACTAAGCACATTATTTTTTTCTTTAATTAATTCATCAATTAGTGCTAATATTAGTTAACAATACGACTAAATAATGTTATTATTGTTATAATATAAAGTACTTACATAAAAATAGTTGTAATCATCAATATTATATCCATTTAAATTCTAGCATTTTATTCTCTTTTTATTTTTTTTATGTTAAATTAATGTTCTGACATTATTTACTTTTTTTTTCTAATTAGTCTAATTTTCTTTTACTAGAACTTTATTTTATTTTATTTTTTATATCATTAATTTAATAGTCCATTTTAATTCTTAGTTTTCATTTAATAGTTACTTAACTTTTTTTCTTAGCATATACTTTTTTTTGTGACATATAGTTTTTTTTAAAAAATCTTATTTATTTTCTCTTAGCTTAATGTAATTTGTTTTTTATTGTACCATTTATTTATCATTTCTTTGCTTATAATATTAGTTTAAGTCTTCTTTTATTTTTTTAATTTTATTCTAATATTCTAGTATTTATTTTTCTTTCTTAATTTTTTTTTCTATTTTTCTTTTAAGCACTAGTTTAATGTTCCGATTTTCATTTCATTTATTTTTTTTTTCTTTTCTTTTGAATACAATTAATATTTCTAACATTTTCTTTTCTTTTGATGTAACATTTTATTTTTTTTATCATCAACTTTATTTTTTCTAATAATATCTTATCTATTTTCATTTAAGTATTCTATTTTCTTTTCTTTAAATATTAATACTTCATTTTATTTTGTTGTTAGCTTAATATTCATTTGCTAGTTTATACTTTCTATTTTCTTTTCTTTTCTTTCAATATTAGTGTAATTTTCTTTTCTTATCTTTTATCTTCTTATTAATTTTAATAATGTTCCATTTAGTATTTCTCTTCTTGTAATATTAGTATTCATCTCTCTTACAAAAAAAATTTATTTTCATTTCCTATGATTCCTTTTTATCTTTCTTTTCTTTTATTTTGTTAAACCAAAAATCACAAAAAATATTATAATTTTCTCTTTAAAAGAAAATTCTAATTTTCTTTTAATCTCTTTTATTTTTCTCCATTTCTTCTATTTTCTCTTAAAAATATTAAATATTAAATTTTCTTTAAAATCTTCCTCTATTAACTTAATTTGTCTTTCATAGTAATTTTTTTTCTTTTTATTAATCACAAAAAGGTGCAAAACAAATAAAAATACCTTTTATATTAGTTAATATTTTTTTTATTTTTCTTATTTTAATCTTTCAAATTAATAGTGTAATTTTCTCCTCAAACAATAATTAAAAACTCATTTGTTTGTTTCATTTTTATTATTTTTCTTTTCTTTTATTTTGTTCAAAAAATATATAATATAAATAATAACATTTTCTTTTAGTGGTTTAAACAATTATTTCCCAACATTTTAATTTGGCTTGTAATTTTTTTTTAATTTCTTTTTCAAATTAGAGTTTCAAACATTTGCTTGTTAATACATAAAATATTTGTTATTAGATTTTATTGTTTTGGTTTGTCTTTAACATAAGATTTGTACATACTTTTAGATAATTCAATAATATGCACATTGTACATATTAGTTTAGGATTTGATTACTTTATGTCAAAATTGTATAGTTCATTTTTGGGCAATCCAAATTAGATAATTTTAGCAACTTAACATGTTTATTCTTTTAACTAAAGTATGCAAGTTTATGTTGTTTAAACAATATTGCATGTGGGTATGTGTTTCATGTATCCTTTAGATAGAAATTGCATGTTATAGGATTTACAATTTTTTTGACACTTATTTGTTTTGAAGTGTTATGTACATATTTTATGTATTTTTTATACTTAATTTTGAATGTTCTCTCTTCACCTCTATTTTTTTTATTTGCATGCATTTGAGATATCATATTAAAGAACCAATGATGATTAGTAGAGGCCAACCTTATGGTTAGGCGAATGGGGTGCCTAATACCTTCCCCGATTCGTACCTTAGCCCCCGAACCATTTTTCTCTGGTTAACGTTTTCAAGATCAGTAGCCAATTTTATTTTTCTTAATTTTTCTCAAAAACTAAGTGGCGACTCTATTTTCAACAAAAAAAAATTTTAAAATTTAGTTTTCAAGGTATTTAAAATATTTTTTAAAACATCTTTGAATTCTCTTATTTTTAACCTACAAATCTCAAAGCCACAGTATTTTCTGGCGACTCCGCTGGGGACTGATTTTCAAAATCAAATAAGAGGGTTAGATTCAAAAGTATCATTAGTTCCTAATAAAATTTCTCATTTGCATTTCTGCATGCATATGCATTGTTCTTCAACCCCCTGCTTAGTCGACCTGATGTCCTGAACTTTAATCCGTTTCGGAAATTATTGGGAAGACGGGCAACTCTTACTGACTGTACGCTTCCATAGGTATAGTAAAAGAGTTCGGGCGTACTGTTTGACCACGTCTTGCACCACTCCAGGCATGGAAGGTATATATCCCGCTCTATTCAGAAGGTACCCTGTTCAAATTAATCAAACCTGGCCTTTTCCATATAGTGGACATAGAACCCCCCAATTAGGTGCCGCTAACCCTAGTAGGATTATGTGTTTTTCTTTATTGTATGTTTTGATTGTATATTGTTAGGATTATTTGTTTGGATTAGGCTAATCCTTTTCCTGGGTTTGGCCTGGGTTTTCCTGTTTTTCTTCGTTTAAATTAGTTCCTCCTTTGGGTTCTTACCCGAGTCTTTATTCTTCACTAGAAAAGCAAAAAATGGAAAAGTTTGATGGCAGAAATGGAAAAGTTTGATGGCACTGGGGATCCACGTATCCATTTGAGAATGTATGTTGGGACCTTATCTCCTATGGGGATCGATGATCAGCTTAAGGCTCAATTATTCCATCGATCGCTTTCTAGAGCTGCGCAGAGGTGGTTTCTTTCTCTCGAAGTGGCCAAAACTAGAACATGAGAGAATATAGCCACTACCTTCATTAGCCAGTACAGCTATAACGCCCAGCTGGACATCACTACTTGAGAGCTTGAAACAACCCGACAAGAGAATTAGAAATCTTTTGTTGACTTTCTGACCCGCTGGAGAGGTAAGGCCGCTAAAATGACAAATCGACCTTCTGGAAAGGAGCAAGTAAGGATGATGGTACAGAACTTACAGTCTCCGTTGAAGCACTACCTCATCACGCAGCCACTTTCCACATTTGAACAGCTGTTCGACGCTGGGGTGCAAATTGAGGATGCTATCCAATCCGGTGATATTGAGAAGACAGAATCCAGCCAAAAATCACCAAGAAGGACCTTCCCCACAAATCAACCTGCCACAACTAACCTCATGTCCCACTCGGGCGAGGTAAACCTTTTGAACCCTTCTTCCTTCACTCATCAAACAAATAACTTTCAGCAGTCAAGCGATGGTCAGCAAACACAACAACGGCCGCGAAGAACTTTTACTCCTCTCAACATCCCGTTATCTATTGCTCTGAACCGATTGGTCGAGAAAGGACTCCTCAAGCCATTAGACCCCATGCTAGTACCCGATCCCTTGCCACCGAGGTACAATACCTCTTAATACTCTGCCTTTCATCAGAGCCATGGACGCCTAATCGACAAGTGTATGAGGCTCCGCCATGAAATCCAGAACCTCATTGATAACAAGGTGATCCCTCCTCCATCGGTCACCCCAAAGCCGAATGTCACCACAAACTCACTGCCAAATCATGCCAGGCAGGCTGGGGTAAACTACATGTTGCTGGGAGAGTCGAAGGACCCAAGTCAACACTTCTGTTCAGCAGACCTGCCACGCTCTCGTGTTTCGATGGCTGAGGATCAGACGACATGCTCGTTCATAATGATTAGAGGCAGCCGAGATAGGGGAAAGAATTGAACGATAATGCCTGGGAATAGTATCAACCGATAGTCCAAGCATACCAGAAAGAGGGGGAGCACAATGAAGAAGATGAATGGCCATTGGATTACCCGATTCGGCCTTATGGATTTGGGCATGTGCTCAATGGAATCACCCTTTCCCAACTTTTTGAGGAAGAGGTACACGTTGATGACATGCATTCCTACTAGCTGGTGAGGATTGTGCTAAAATCAGATGGGGCCGAGTGGGCTGACTTTTGGGCCACCTAGGAGCAACAAGTGGACTTTATTGAGGAGGACATATGGGAGGAGATTGATAATACCTGGGCTATCGAAGATGACGAAGAAAGGAAAGGAAGACTGGCGATCACTGATTTGGGCGACTTGTGGGCATTTGATAGCCCTCTGCCTGTGAATGAAGTAAGGAAGACTGGTGACACAATAACAGGATTGTGGAATTCTGAGGAAGATGTAGAACATCTCACCAGGAGCGGGCGACACTTCAAACTAGCCCAATTAGAAAGGGGGCAGTCGAGTGAAAAAGAAAAAGAGAAAGAACATGAAGAGAAAGATGATGCAGTATTGTGACAATTGAAGAAACGCAAGCCAACATCAGCATCTGGGGGCTACTGATGGCCTCGCACAAACACCGGCAAGCTGTGTTGAAGGTTTTTAATAATGTCACTGTCCCAATAGAAGCAACCCCGGAACAATTGATTGGGCTCATCTTACCAGCCGCTGAACCAAAGGTCATTTCCTTTTCTGATGAAGATCTGCCTGCTGAGGGAAGAAGCCACAATAAGTCGCTTCACATCACCGTTAAGTGCTTGGAAAAATGGGTCCCGGTGACACTTATTGACAACGGATCTGCTCTGAATGTCTGCCCACTAAGAACGTCCGTTTGCTTAGGAATGAGGCTAGACCAGTTCACTTCCTACAATCAACTGTGCGAGCTTATGAAAACACAAGAAGGGATGTACTAGGATTGGTGACGTTCGCTGTTTCAGTAGGCTCGCTGGAGATATTAGTCGAGTTTCACGTGTTAGACGTGTCGGACTCCTTTAATTTGCTGCTAGGCAGGCCGTGGCTACATGATTCGAATGTTTAGGCGGTACCTTCTACCCTCCACCAGAAGCTAAAATTGATAAAGAATGGGGCAGTGATGACCATTCAGGGAGACGACAGTATTCACCCCCCGAAAGGAGGAGAGAGCGCAACTCTGCTAGAAGTACAGCACAGTGAAGATGACGTGCTGCTCAGCGGCTTTTAGTTTGATGATGCAAAGGCTGTTCAGACACTGATGAATGAAGAAGAAAGGTACGTTAACCCACAAGCTTTAATGATGATGAGAAAAATGTCCTTTTTTCCTGACATGGGGTTAGGGCGTAAATAGTAGGGGATCCCAGAACCCATACAAGTATTGCCAACTTCACATCGTTTCGGTTTTGGGTATGAGCCAACGGAGGGAGATATGGAGGGGCCTAGAAAGGGACGAAAGGCTAGCTATTCTGGGACACTCAATGGATACTTAATCAAGGAAGGAGAAGACTTTCCATATTATGGCTTTCCAGAGCAATGGATTGACGAAGAGACCAACCAAAAGCTGCCAGGATTGAAAATATTTTTCAATCATCAATTGTCTGACATCAAGAGAGAAGAGACAATGGAAGGAGAAGGAAAGAATGTCCGAGAGGAAGACTGAGCTGACAAACTCGATGATACTGATATGGGAATGTTGTTCAACGAAGAGATAACTCAATTGCGTATAACTGAATCAGACTGTTTCATGATGGGCTCTAGTGCACCGGTAGATTGCACCAAGTTCATCATCAACGCGGCCACAAAGGAAGTAAAGAACTGGACCATCGAGTTTGATGATGTACACGTTGTTTATCCTGAGTCCGGGATTGAGTCTGGGTCTGTAATCGAGGGCACATCTGTTGGTGCTCCTCTCTCTTCCTTTGCTATCGAGTTTGTAATTCCCGCTGTTTCTAATGAAATGAACGAGATTTTTGGTCACTCTGTTTTATTTGATTTATTTCATATGCTTTCTGATGATTTTGAATTCGATGGGGATATTCCTGAAAAAATAAAACTTTTAATAAAAAGAGAAGAAGAAATGCATGTCCAACCAATAATTGAAGAAATTTTGTCAATAAATCTGGGTAATAAAATTGACCCGCAAAATGTCTAAATTTGTTCTTCTTTATCCTTAGTCGAACAAAAATAACTAATAACTCTATTAAAATAGTTCAAAGATGTATTTGCATGGTCTTACGAAGATATGTTCGGAATTGATCCCGATATCGTCCAGCACCATATCTCTCAATACCCCGATGCTAAATCGGTCAAACAAAAATTAGGACGGATTCGACCAGAATGGGCTCTAAAGATTAAAGAAGAAATTGCCAAACAGATCAACGTTGGATTCCTAATGGTGACCGGGTATCCAAAATGGGTAGCCAATATAGTGCCAGTTTTAAAGAAGGACGGTCGTATCCGAGTCTGTGTGAATTTTTGAGATCTCAACAAGGCTAGCTTGAAAGACGATTTTCCTTTGCCACACATTGACGTCTTAGTAGACAGTACAGTAGGACACGCCTTACTGTCGTTCATGGATGGCTTCTCCGGATACAACCAGATTTTAATGGATCCCGAAGACAGGGAAAAGACGACATTCACCACACCTTAGGGCACCTACTATTATCGCGTGATGCCTTTCGGTCTAAAAAATGCAGGGGCAATCTATCAAAGGGCTGCTACTACGTTGCTGCATGACATGAGACATAAGGAGGTTGAGGTATATGTGGACGATATCATAGTCAAATCCAAGAATCGGGACGGCCACATCACAGCACTGTAAAAGTTCTTTGAAAGGATTCAAAAGTACAAAATGCGGCTCAACCCGCAGAAGTGTGCATTTGGAGTCACTACCAGAAAAATGCTCGGATTTATGATCACTCAACTGGGAATTGAAGTCGATCCCTCAAAGATCAAAGCAATTTTGGAAATGCCTTCTCCGAAGACCGAACGAGAGGTCAGGATCTTTCTGGAAAAGATTTAGTTCATCAGCCGCTTTATCGCAAAGTTGACAACTACCTGTGAGCTGCTCTTCCGCCTGCTGAAGAAAGAAGTTGAATTTGAATGGGATCAGAAATGCCAAGATGTACCGTACGACGGTACTTGCAAAACCCTCATGTTCTAGCTCATCCCGAACCTAATAGGCCACTGATCCTTTTCTTGTTAGTGACTAACTTAGCTATGGGATGTATGCTGGCGCAAGAAGGTGAAACTGGAATAGAAAAGGCTGTCTATTACTTGAGCAAGAAGATGACGAGATTAGAGATTCGATGCACGTTGCTAGAGAGGGCATGTTGGGCCTTGGTTTGGGCCTCCCGAAAATTAAGGCACTACATGTTGTCTTTTACTGTGAACATCATTTTCCGAAGGGACCCGTTGAAGTATTTGTTCGAAAAGCCAGAACTACCAAGAAGACTAGCCCGATGGTTGTTGTTATTATCTGAGTTTGATCTCCAATATGTCACCCGGAAGTCAGTCAAAGGCAGAGCAGTAGCGAAAATTTTGACCGACCAACCAGTAGAAGGGGTGAAGACACGGAATTTCAGTTTCCTGACGAACAACTGATGAAAGTCGGGGATGACAAGTGGACTCTATATTTCGACGGCGCGTCCAATCAATA
>JAOTRH010479159.1:0-25681 GCA_034768845.1 Heliamphora exappendiculata
AGATTAGTAGTTTGATTTTATTTTTTTGTTTTTTTGTTTTTTTTTTCAAATAACCAATGTTAGATTTTTTTAGCTTCTGACTAAATCAAATGATAGTTTGAGTAAATTATATTAGTGATTAATAGTTTGATTTGGCTTCTTAATTTTTAGTTTATTCGCTTTTTTGCAACAATCAATGTTAAAATTTTGAACTTTTTAGGTAAAAAACTAATGATAGACAAATAAGCCCTTAATAAAATTTTCTCCACAAATAATATAGTCAACAAACTTTACATAATAAATAAATTCAATTATAAAAATATATTTTTGCCCAATTTCTTGCACCACCCCATACATGGCTTGGTTAATGATTTGTAGAACCCCCAAGAAAGAGAAAAAAGTGGTTGTAGGTGAGGGGAGGGTTCTCTTGCAGGCGCGCGCTAGGAGTGGCAATGATACTGTGCGTAGAGATTTGAGTGAAAGGATTAAAGAAATCGTAACTGTTCTTTTAAATTATTGTTCATATTGAAGGACTTCACTGGAGTATCTATGGCTTACTACAATAGGAACTGGGAAGAAAACCTAATGCCCACAATCTCTGTCTGATCCGTTCAACGTCTTCATGTATTTGTTGTTTTATACATACTGATTTCTCACATTAAATTTTTGTTTTTATCCTTAGTAGTTCTGTTGCACACGATAACAATAAATTACAAATCTAATTTTAATATATTATCTTCATTCTTTTTTATTTTTTCAACGTAGGGTTTATATCTTGATACCCATCAGTGGTCCTTCATTCTTCATCAGTGTATCTGGAGGAGAGCAGTGGAAAAGAATATTTAAAAACACATTACTATTCCTTAGATTGCAAAGCCAATTAGGCCCTTAATCAAAATTTTTCATAAATAATATACATAACAAATTTTACATAATAAATGAATTCAATCATAAAAATATACTTGTGTTGAGTCTCTTGCACCACCACACCTATAAATGACTTCGTTTATGAATCGTAGACCCCGCAAAATAAGTGGTTGTTTGTGGGACAATGTTCTCCTGCAGCCATGCTAGAAGTGGCCACTGAATTGCACTCTCGCAATTGTGGAACGACAATGACAAAATTATTTCAAGTTGTGAAATCTTAGACCGTCTCTCATGATAAATTAATAAATGTTAAAGGAAAAAAAATGGGTACTACCAAAATAAAATTAAAATTCGACAAAATCAATATCAAACTATTAGTGGGCATACACAATTTTCAGTACATAAAATGAAATTATACCGACAAATTAATAATTTTTATAATTTAATGGGGGAAAATTATCTACATTTTACCAAATAAAAATCAAAATTTTACATAAAAATTAATTATTTTCAAAATCTAGTGGGGGCAATTGCAGAATTACCCCAATGAGCCTAATGGATTTCTCTCAATACATGAGTGTTTATATATAAAAAAATTTCATACCCAACATTAAGGTATGAGAAATATCTCAAACTATGTATTTAGATAAAGATAAATACTATGCTATTGAACTTTCATGTATAATTATTTTTTTTAAGTCATACATGACAATTTTCTCATATCTTGCATCAAGATTTGAGAAATTTCTCATTATATTAAAAAAAATTATACTGAGAAATTTTTTATTCATAAGTTACTCATTTCATTTAAAACAAAGAATAACAAAATTTTAAAAAATATGTATGAGAAATTAAGTTTCTCATACTTTGCATAAAGGTATGAAAAGTTTTTTTTTTCATCGACAAAAAAACTTTTATTCAAGATGGAAGGATAGCAATAGAGGGATGGAAATCCTTACAATGAGGCTTCAAACTTTCAAAAAAAAAAAAATAATGGGATGAAATCCACAAAAGGTTGACAAGGAGCCCATCGAAAAAACAAAAAGAGCCACAAAGAACCAGTTGTAGCCCAAAACAGCAGCTACTTCAGAATGGGAGCCGAGACCACGAGTGCCTCCATGCATAGCTCTCATGCAGTGAAGGCATGTGCAAACCATACAGAACCATGGCCATTGCCCAGCCAACAGACCCAAATATCATCCCCTCTTCCTTTTTGGCTTAAGAGCTTTAACCACGTGTTGTATATGAAATCATTGATGGAGAAGAGGTTCTCATCGCAGAAAGCTTTGGTCCAAAGGGCTGATCTGATTTTGATACCTTCAACTAGGCTCTCAAGATCAAGAGGCTTCTGATTGAAAATTATATCATTTCTACAAATCTAAATGGACCAATGGGCCACGAACCAAACAATCAACCAAATGTTTTTTTTAAATCCACTGAACCCCATGCCAAACCACCATTTTGCTGCCATAGTTAGAGATTTTGGACTGCCCAAAATATGCCCCACCAGAGTAGAACTTTACACCAAATATACCATACTTTTTTCACATAGGAGGAATAAGTGGTTGGAGCATTCCTGACCATTGCCATATAGTACACAATCTACTGAAGTTTTAATAATATTCCTCTTCAAGAGTGTTGATGCTCAATCTAGGAATGGGTCTCCACGGTATTCCAAGGACTTGTAAAGAGTAAACAACCATTAGAAGGAGTGCCGGAGGAGATTCTGGCACAACCTCTCTGACGATCAAGTTAGGCTTCTGATAGAGTAAGCCATAAGGTAAAGAGAAACTGTTAAAATGATTCTGAAAGCATCCTTTCCTTATCCATTTAGGGCTCTTTTTATATGATGAGGGTGACACGTGGCCAACGGACCATGTGAAGGTTGTTATACTTGAATCCCTGGAGATTCTCCAATGTCCTATGAGCGGTGTTACGGACGCGCCCTGCCTAACTGGCATCCATGCTGATCAGGCAAGTCTGGTTGGTACCAACGATCAGTGGGCTTTACTGATCAGCCTTGGCTAATGCGGTTGGTTTAGGCCATACAATTGGACCCGGTCTCGAGCCACGTTCTCGGTTGGGCTAAGCCCTTAACGGGCCGTGTCATATATTTTCCCATCATTAGTCCCCTATTCTAGGTTGTGGTTCTTTGGTCAACAGAACTGAGTAGGAATACAACCTAGGAGCTTCTTCGACCTAGCTTTCATTTGAATGCCCTTCGTCCCAGGTTGGGACCCTCGGGTATTAAAAATGGTTGCCAGGTGCTCCTAGGTATTCCTCCTGATGCCAAGGGTCATGGTGGTGGCTCATTTAATGCGAATAAATAGATTGTGAGTTCCATCGATAAAGAAAATGGTGGCACTCTAGTTGTATCTCTAAGAAGCACTCCAACTACTTCGTGCCACGTGCTTGACGCTTCGTGGGTTTCAGTCCCTATCTTAGTGGGACTTTTCCTGACCGTAAATTAGCTGCCTCTAGGGTTGATCCCCTCCGTCCACTTGTTGGCCCTTTTGTTTTCCTTTGAATTGGGAGTAAAAAGGGGAAAAATCATTTTTAGCCTTTTTTCGTCTCCAACGAAAACTTTGCAAGTCCCTTTTATAACTATTGCTTCCATCCTCGCGACGATTCCCGCATTCGAAATCTCATCTCCTGGTAATTCCTTATTCCTTATATCGCAAGTTTTTAGTTATTTCTTGGGTTACGTTTTGACTTGTAAGAGTGATTCTCCCCATAATTTGGGATATCTTTGAGTGCCCTAGGGTTTTAGTTTGTCCATCCTCCTTCTCGATTTATGTCTGCTGGTAAGAGGTGAGTAGTGCTATCCAGCTCCTTTGAAGAGGTAAAATCCTCTTTTCTTAGGGTTAAACCCACAATTTTCCTAAACTCTGGTGATCATTCATCTTTTAACTCAACGCTCTCAGTCTCCCGAGTCCTAGAGGTTCGCAAAAGCCCCTTTGTAGAACAATCGCGCCTCCAACCTCTCCCTTCAGTGTCTCCTAGGCCTTCTATTTTGATTCCCCAGTTTCGTTTTATAAATGAAAGCTCTTTTATTGAGGGGTCAGAGGAGCATCTGAACTTGAGGCGCCCTTGTCATGAGGAGGCCACTTCTTCTAGGCCTTCCGCAGAGGAAGAGGTCGCTTCTTTTGAAGTCTTGGCTTCTGAACATGCCCAGTAAGTAGCAGTCCTTCAACACCCACACGTGCAAGTTGGTAGGTTTCACATCCCCTTCACTGCCGCTGGGGTCACCTCTACCATTGAGAACCACAACCAGGAACGTTTACGAACCCAGTTTCAAATTCCCCAAACAACTTTCCTTTGAGTGCCCACGCTTGACGAGCGTGCTTGCTCGAATTTGGCTGGGGAGTTTTGCTTTTTGAAGGGGATCTATAGGCGGGGCTTCACTTCCCTCTTCCAACCCTCGCGAGAGAGCTCCTTCATTTTCTAGGAATAGCCACTGGTCAACTGGTTCCTAACGCCTGGAGGATTTTGATCGGTAATACGATCCTTTGGCATGTGGTTAGTGGTCAAGAAAGATGTTTGACCCTTTGAGAGCTCTTGTGGTGCTATAAATCAGTAAAGCATCTCTATGGATAAATGAGCCTTTAGACCCGTGACAAATGGGGCTTGGTCACCGACCTTCCCTCCTCTAACAAGCTTTGAAAAAGCCATTTTTTCTTCATTTATGGGGACGACTGGGAGTTTTAGCTTTAGGAAGTTGTGGATGATGCCACTCCAAGGGTGCAACGGACTTGGGCGGAGCCCCCAAGGACGGTTAGTTTATTTTTTATTTCTGTGTTCTTATTATCTTTCCCCCTCTTCTAGCTTAGTAGTGATTTGGGCAGGGTCTATGTCTAGGTCGTGCTAGAAATCTTGAAATCTCTTAAAAGGAGAAAAAGATGGTGGATGCTGGTCACGCCTATGAGGATAGGTACTCGACCACCCGAGTTTCTGCAGATAGTCTAAGTGAGTATCTCCTTAGACCTGAACCTACATTTGTTGCCCAAAATTTATTTCGCATAGCCAAGTTGGAAGAGGGTGCGAAGTTGTCAGGTGACTTGTGCTGCTTTTGTTGTTCGAATTGGATTATCTGTGAGTCACTCCATGTCTTTGTCATTGTTATGACTAGTTTTTGTGTTTTTCAGGAAAAATAGGCAAGGTTGACAAAGAGGTGTAGAAAAGGCTCAGAGAGCTGCGAGAGAAAAGGGCTTCTGAGGGAGCCAGTGGTTCAAGTCCCCCTTCTTAGAAGTGAATGAGGATTTCAACTCAGCGACAAAGAAAGGAGGAGAGAGAGACGAAAAGAGAGATGAAGATTCCTGTTCATTCAATAGGTTCGTTGTCTAGTGACATTGATCATTCTGGAAGAGGTCGTAGTGGTGGCCCAGGGGATGATTTGCCAAGCTCTAGCGTTGAGCCTCAAGTGAAAGTTTTTCCACCTTCCATCACTGCTCAGGTTTTTATCGAGCTTTCTATTTTTGTGGAGGGGTTGTCCAGGCGGAGAGTTATTGAGGGTGCCATTCCCCCTGCAAATCAGGAAGTGCTAAGGTCTTTGTCCCCGAATGCTATTGGTGACCGCTTTTATCAAGAGATAGCGAAGTCAAGTAACATATCTATTTTTACATGCTACCCCTTATCATTATTTACCATAGAATTGCATATATTTTTCAAGTGTTTTCACATGTATTCCCTGCTTTCTCCCATTCTCCTCCTTTTTGTTATTTTTTTATTTTTTAAAGCTCTCGTCTTTGTGTAGGCCGTTGCTCTTGGCCATCATGCGGTGGTTCGGATGATGGAGTATCACCAAGCTTGGAAGGCTTCCCAAAGGAGGTTGATAACAGCTGGTCAGCAGATTAAGTCATTGAAGGAACATATGGAGCCATTGAAGCACGAGAACATCAATGCAAAGGTTGATCTGGAGAGGCTCCGAAATGTGATTGCAGAGTTGAACAAGGAGAAGAAAGAAACAGCTGGTGGTCTCAAGGCCAGACAATCCTCTATTACCGATTTGGAATTCAAGTGCTGTGAACTCGAATTTCGCAACACCAAGGGCAAAATTGGCTACAGTGATGAGTTCAAGAAGTTAGAGGAGTTTAAGCAGATTGTTTCCCAACACATAACCAACTACATGGACTCTATCGATGGGAGATATCTTCTTGTCGAGTAGTGGGACTTCGGGTTTGAGGCTTTCCATAGATAGGCTTAGACAACCTTCCCCGATCAGGACTTCTCCATGATTCAGCCTTAGGAAGACGATGCTTCAACGGTGGCCGGCTCCCTCCAGGTCGATGATGCTGCTCTTTCCTCAACCGGTGTTCCAAACTTGGCTGGCCAGGCGAAAGATGGTGGAGCTCTTGCTGCCTAGGATTTTACCAATCATGTCGAAAATGGTGGTGCCCAGGGGCCTTGGTTTTCTGATTCCTCTCTTTTCCTCACTTCATCCAAAACATTTTAATCTTTTCTGGTTATGTGGTGCTGAAAACTTTTTTATGCGTATTTGGAGGTTTAAAGATTTCGTAGGGTGGAGAGCTTCTGTCTCTCTTTGATTGGTTGACAGGTTAAAACAATTGGTGGTTGGAAGTTTCTGTCTTTATTTTTCTTGGCTGGTTGGCACATGTTTATCTTAGCCTTGTTCTCTGACATTTGATCTTTGCATTATTTTGCAAGTATATTTTTTTGTTCTTTGCTTTATATGTTTGTGATGATTTGTGCTGGCTTCTCATGCTTGTGTTTTCCTTTAGTTTCGTACCGTTTCTTCTTTCTGCTTGACGTGGGTTGGATTGACTTTTTGGTCTCAAGTTCTAGTCTCTTTTGGTTTTGGAGGCAGATCATGTCATGGTCTGTCTTACCCTCTGACTCTGAGGTCTAGGCCCTTAGTCTTGGAGGCTGATCATCTCGTGATTTGCCCTGCCCTGTAACCCTTAGGTTCAAGCTCTTCATCTTGGAGGCTGATCATCTCGTGATCTGTCCTGCCTTCTGACCCTTAGGCCAAGACTCTTCATCTTAGAGGTTGATCATTTTGTGATCTGCCTTGCCTTCTGACCCTTAGGTCCAAACTCTTCATCTTGGAGGTTGATCATTTCATGATTGGCCCATACCCTTTGACCCTTAGGTCCAGGCTCTTCATCTTGGAGGCTGATCATCTTGTGATCTGCCTTACCTTTTGACCCTTAGGTCTAGGCTCTTCATCTTGGAGGCTGATCATCTTGTGATCTGTCTTACCTTTTGACCCTTAGGTCTAGGCTCTTCATCTTGGAGGCTGATCATCTTGTGGTCTATCCTTCCTTTTAACCCTTAGGTCTAAGCTCTTTATCTTGGAGGCTGATCATCTTGTGTCCTGCCTTGCCCTCTGACACTTAGGTCCAGGCTCCTCATCTTAGAGGCTGATCATCTTGTGATTTATCCTTACACCTGATCCTGTAGCAAACTTGAAATTTGTAGCTAAAGTATTGTAAGAAGGTACTTGTTGTAAAATAAATTTCATTCAAAGCTCTTATTAAGTACGCCTTCTTACACTTCACACTTTCAAATAAAAATGCAACTCTAAAATGATGTTCTATTGATGGATAGTACCTCCTTAGATGCTCTGCGTTTCAAGGGTGAGCTAAATCTTTTCCCTACATGGTTTGGAGTCTATAAGCGCCTTTGCCACACGAGAGTTTGACAACGTAAGGCCCCTCTCAGTTAGCCCCCAGTTTGCCCTCTAAGGGGTTCTTTGTGGCTAAGACCACTTCTCTGAGCACTAAGTCCCCTAGTCTGAAGCTCCTTCCCTTTACGTGGGAGATGTAGTACTTGCGCATCTTCTCTTGATAAATTTTTGTTCTGATTGCAGCTTGCTCCCTGATTTCTTCTATTAGGTCTAGGTCTACCTTAAGATCTTAATTGTTGTATCCTTGGTTGAAGTATTCCAATATAGCGCTAGTCAGACCTATTTCTACTGGGATCACTGTTTCATAGCTGAATACTAGGACGTAGGGGTTGGTCCCTTTGGATGTACATGTACTGGTTTTGTATGCCCACAATACATTGGGGAGTTCCTCAAGTCATAGTCCCTTAGATTTTTCCAGTTTAGTCTTCAACATCTTGAGTAGAGTTCTGTTGGTGACTTTTACTTGGCCATTAGATTGTGGGTGGACAGGAAAGGTGAAATGCAGCTGAATATTGAGTTCTTCACATAATTTCCCATAGTTCTTGTTGTCAAACTACTTACCATTATCCGTGACTAGCAATCCTTGGGATCCCATATCTACAAATGACGGTCTTTCATACAAACTAGGTGATGTTCCCTTCGGTGATTTTGGCTAGTGGCTCGGCCTCTACCCACTTGGTAAAGTAGTTTATGGGGACCACTAGGAATTTCATTTACTTTTTTGTCACGAGAAATGGCTTGACCAAATCTAAGCTCCATTGAGCAAAAGGCCATAGGCTGGTCAGCACCGTCAGGTCAACTAGAAGCTGCTTTGCGATGTTTGCAAAATGTTGGCATTTGTCACACTTCTTGATGTAGTCCTTAGTGTCGTTCATCATGGTAGGCCATTAATATCCGACGCTCACAATTTTTCTAACCAAAGACCTAGCTTCAAAGTGATTTCCACACACGCCTTCATGAACTTTCCTGAGTATGTATTCTGCCTCCTGCTCCGATACGCAGCGCAACTAAGGCATCAAGATCCCCTTTTTGTATAAGATCCCCTCTATAATGGTATATCTCATGGCCCTAAATTCTAGTTTCCTAACTTCCTTCTTATCCTTCGACAATTCCCCCGTCTCAAGGTACTTCACAATAGCCTGGGCCAATAAGATGTCCTATATCTCCATAACCTTTAGTCATGCCAACGGACTTTCGATACTAGGGCAGTCAGTCACTTTTCACATGACCTCATGCTCGGTCATACCATTGTCTGATGAGGCTAACTGAGCTAATTGATCGGCTTCTTGATTGTTGCTCTATGGGACTTGTTGTAATTTTACTTGCTGAAAACCTCTAAATAATTCCTCCACTAGAGACTTGTATTGCATGAGTTTCTCATTTTTTACTTTCTAAGCCTCATTATCCTGGTGTACTACCAACTAAGATTCTATACTGACCATCAGGTGGGTTTCTCCGCACACATTGGCTATCCTTAGCCCATGCACTAATGCATCGTACTCCGCTTTATTATTGGTTACTCAAAAATCCAATTGGATGGACTGCTCCAAGCGAACTCCAAATGGGGAGGTCATGATCAGCCCTACGCCACCTTTGTCTTTCCTTGAGGATCTGTCTACATTCATTGTCCACGTTTGCTGAGGGTTGAAAAGCTGATCTGTCGCTGTATTCTCCTGCTCGGGCTCCCTGGGATGCTCAACCACTCCGTTCTCCTGCTCGGGCCTCCTAGGCTGACTTAGGTTATTATTGATCTAATCAGCGATTATTGCAGGTGCCGATCTATCCTCCTAGGTGAACTCGACAACAATATCTATCAGTGCATGTCCTTTGATTACTAATCTAGGTCAAATTTTGATGTTGAATTGTTTTAAGTCAATTGACCATTACACGAGCAGGCCTGAGGCCTCAAACTTCTGCAGTATCTTTTTTAAAGGTTTATCAATAAGGAAAATTACTGTGTGTGCTTGGAAATACAGCCTCAATCTCCTGGCTAACGCCATAAGTGCAAAGGCAATCTTTTTTACTTGCAGGTATCTACTTTCCCCACCTTAAAAAGCCTTGCTCGTATAATAAATCAATTTTTTCTGGCCATCCACTAGCCTGACCAGGGATAAGCTCACTGCGGTGTTGGACACAACCAAATACAAGTATAGGTCTTCGTGTGGGACTAGGTTAGATAGCAAGGGAGCTCTTGTCAGGTACGATTTTAGCTCCTTAAAGGCCTCTTCGCATTCGTTGTTCCAAGTAAAAGCCTTGTGGAGGACTTTGAAGAAAGGGAGGCATTTATCTATTGCTTTAGAAATGAACCGATTCAGAGCATTGAACACACAATTGATTGACAAGGAAACCAAGAAACTTACCAGATGAGACACCGAATGCACAATTGGCCAGGTTGAGCTTCATTCCATATCTTCGTAGGACGATGAAGACCTCTGTTAGGTTGTCTAGATGCTAATTAGCCTTCCTATTTTTGACCAGCATGTCGCCGACGTAAACTTTCACTTTTTTGTCAATCTGATCCTTAAACATTGAATTGACCAGCCATTGATACGTTGCCCCGGTGTTCTTCAAGCTGAAAGGCATTACTTTACAGCAGTATAATCCCCACGAAATCATAAAGGCTATCTTCTCCTGATCAGGGGTGTGCATGAGGATTTGGTTGTATCTGAAAAATGAATCCATAAAACTTAACAACTCATGGCCTGTAGTGGAACCTACCTTTGTTTGGAAAATACTCATTGCTTTTGCTTTATTGGTTTTCTCGTCGGGTCCACATTTAGGCGCTAGACCATAATTGCAAGATCGATTCTGGGCATGTCGTTGTTGAACCAGGCAAACATGTCTTTGTTTATGGAAAGGAACTCCTCCATGGACTCGTTCAAGTGACCTGGCAACTGGGTCCCTACCTCTAGAGTTCGGAGCGAATTCTTTAGATTTATACATGTTAGGGTTGTATACTAAAAATCATAATTTTGTTGGCCTAAACAAGGTTTCAACATCCGTTTTGATGAAAACGAACAAAAGGTTCTAATTGTGTAATTAACTGAGTTTACAGGAGTTTAACGTTAAGCATAATTGAGAACGCAAAATGGAAGCCATGAAGCATGAAGATTATATTCAAGCGGCTAAGATCCACGGAGCACGAGAAAATCCAAAAAGAAAAGAAAAAGACTTGAAGGACTCGAAGAATTTCAAGTGTATTGAATCTAGGAATCTATGTAAGTTCAAAATCAATGATCATATTTGTGAAAGCTTAGAGGAAATCAAAATTGGACTATAGGACTCATGAATATCATTTTTGTAGTAACCAAACTAGAGTTTTAAATTGAAAAACGTTTCAACAAGTTTTGAAGAAATCAAAATTCATGAAAATCATGTTATCATTCAACTCTGTCAACTAATGAACATATTCAATCAACTAAAAGGATTGAAAAGCTGAACCAATAAGGTTCAGTCGATTGGATCATCAAGATCAGTCGACTGATTATTGGAATTGAAAAAGCTGAGCTGTCATGGCTCAGTCGATTGAATTAATGATTTCAATCGACTGATTAGAGCCCTTTGAGGCCCAATCAACTGAAAGGAAGCCCTCAGTTGACTGAAAAGCTACTGAAATTTGGAGTTGCTTCAAATTGTCACCTTAGTCGACTGACCAAGCCATATCAGTCAATTGACTTGGCCTGATAGTCAAATTTGACTTTATAACGGCTAGTTTGACTTGATCTATTAAAATACCTTTTCCCTACAATGTCTAGCTCGAATTTTTCCTATTAAAAGACCCCATTATCATAACTTAAATGTTCCCTCATCTCTCCCACTTCTATATTCTCTTAGTGTTTAAATTCTTAATCTAAATTATCATATTTTTCATAATTTCATTGAATAAAGTATAATTTATTAGAATTCTTCATTGAGCTTTCATATCTATATTTTTTGGGAGTAAATTAGTGTGTGCATTCATTATGTACTCTTTTATTTTTTAAGAGAGTGATTTTTTGTACATCTATTATTTCTACAATTCTTTGTATAGCAAGATTCGGGTTTGAATTTTGTACTTGAGAATGAGATTTCTCAAGGGAAGTTTCTCCACCTACTGAAGGAGTGGGCATCTCTACCAACTGAAAGAGAGAGATATCTCCGCCTCTAAGGAGGAATTGTAACTTGATAAGAGAATATTTACAAGATAGGCTTCTCCGCCTATTTGAATGAGAGAGGCACCTCTGCCTATTGAATGAGGGACTAGTGGAATTCTCAAAGTAGTATTGCTTGAGGCAAGGACGTAGGCCGGAGTGACGAGCCTTGTAAATCTCGGTGCCGTATCTCTCTGACTCCATCTCTTTATTTTCTGCACTTGAATTTCATATATGCTTGAAATTGTATATTAGAGATTAACTAAGATTGCTTCTAGACGTTTGGGATTGCACGTGTTTTAATTGGGTCAATCTTGACATAAATTTTTAAAAATCTAATTCACCCCCTCTTGGGATTGAACCTACACTAACAGGTTTTGGTTTTAGTATTTAATTTTATTTTTTAATAAAATTAGTTTTTTTTTTAAGAATCTTAATGAGCAATGTATGCACTTTATTATTTATTTTATATTTTGCATAGGTGTCTTTTATTCTATATAATATTTAATTTGGTGTGTAGAGTTTAGCTTACACACGAAAGTTTAAATTAAAGGTTCTTATAGAATATAAGTTTTTGATTTACAGTTTAGATAGAATTGGACACCATTGGTACCACTATATCACAATGGTTTAGTAGATTTGTCTTGATTATGGGAAAAGATAATTATTTTGACAATTATTCCGACTCGTTGTACTAGTACACGTGTATTGAACATGACCAAGTTGAGTAATTAATTTTGTATTGATTTTATAAATTAATTCACACCCCATGATTATTATGAGTGCTTATGTTCTTAATTCTAAAATAATTATTATTTACGTATATTTAATATTTGTTATTTTAATTCAATAGACGGTGCAATCTTATATGGGTTAATAATTCGGTGAGTTAGATAGCGATATTAATTATATAAAAAATATTAATTATTGAAGGAATTTGCGTCCCAAAAAATAGAGATTGATGATACCCCATTAAGAAATCTTATAAATTTTGACCGAGCTAAACCATGTTGGTAATTTTTACAATCCGGCAGTTAAATAAGTTAAACAGGTCTTAAGGAATTTTCTAAGATGCCGATTAAGTATAATTGTTAGTAATTTAATTTAATAAACGGATATCTGTAATCTCGACATGAAGAGAATAAAAAAGTATTTAATAACAGGAGCTCGAATATAATGATTTTGAGAATAAGGCTGGGACTGCGATTATAATTTTTTAGTGGAATAAATTATAATTTATGTTTTTATGAAATTACTTCTAGATTAAGGCATGATTTTATAATTACATTAGAAATTCTTATCTTATTTACTCCATATGTCCCTGCTGTAAACTATTTATATGCTGCTATAAAACCTGACGCCATAATTCATATTATTGAGTAAGTGATTTGGTGGCTGGCGTTTCTACGTTATCTAAAAATCTTAAGCCTAATCATGAAGATTTCGAAGAACACGATAAATCAAAATTCACAATTTGTTCGCGTTTAGCATTCATGAGTACAGTAGAAGACTTGTATCAGAGATTTGACTAGAAGTCAAAAACAGCGAGGAATCATTAACTAAAAATTGTTGTAGCAACCAAAATCATATAATCAAATTTCAAAAGATATAATCCTAAAACTAGAATTCTAACTATGACAGAATTATAGGTTTTCTGAACTAACAGAAACTCTTTGACTAAAGAATTATAGATTGACTATAAAAGTCAGAATTTAATGCATTTATTTATTTAAATGCGTGGATGCTTTTATTTTGATTGATTTATTTTATTTTAGTTTAATTAATTCTGATTTATTCGAAATTAATTTTTTTGTAACGAAATAAAATTAATTTTTTTAATTAAAATTAATTTTTTAAAATTTTGTTTAGAATTTTATTTTTTTACATAAAAACACGTTTAAGATATTTTTTTTGAAAATCGAATATCTTAGAAAAATGTGACGGTTAATTTTGAATTTTTTAAATTAATTAAAAAGGAGTTTAGTTTTAATAAATTATTTTTTTTGAATATATGTAACAGGAAATAAAATTAAATTCTTGATTTTTTTCTAAAATTATTATTTTTAAATAAATAAAATTTGAGATTTTTATTTGTTACACATAAAACATGTAATAAATATAGTTTAAAAACCGAAATCTTTTACAATGTGTGGTTTTCGAAAATTATGAATTTATTTTAATTAAACACATTTTATAACCCTAAAAAAAATTTAAAAACTAAATGGGTGAAAAAATTTATTCATAAATAAATCTTGCGATCTTCATCGCTAGTTCGTAGATAATGTATTTAATTTTGCATGTTGGTATTAGGACTTTCTTTTCCATCGGACAAAATTAATTACGGGATTACTAGTACAGACATTCTTTATAGATAATTTTAGATAATTGTTAGTGTGAATCACTTCTCCATCTGAATGGTTAATTGCAAAGTAATTAATTCAGAATTAAGTGATGGGTTATATTTAACTGTAAATAATAGTATCTTCTCCATCCGAGTTATTGCTATTATTTATTGGACCAAAATTACGTCGGTTGTTTAATTTTACTTGGTAAGATCTATTGTCTAGATAGTAAAATTAATAGAAATTGGCCTACTTGGACAAATGATGAGTAGTAGACGTTCTTCCCATCGAGGCATGCTATTTACGGTGTACCAGGATATTGGAGAATTTTTTTTAAATGGTAGAGAAAAATGATTTTAAAATAAAATTCAAAATTTTTGGTTATCATAATTATTAATTTTTTAATAATGTAATTTTCAAGATTAAAATAGTTTTTAATCAACTTGCGGCTATACTTAACGAAAATAACTTATGGATCCTAATTATGTTGACTGAAAAAGAAATCTAGATATAACTTTAACTACCGAGAGTATTCTTAGGAAATCAAAAAATGTGTTCGTTTCTGAAAAAGATTATTCTTCTAAGCCGAAAGGTAAGAAGAAAAAAGGTTCAAAAATAGGGTGGCACGATAGCTAAGGTAGTTAGTGGGTTATAGACTAGTGTGAAAAAAGTTAAAAGATAAATATTTTTACTGTAACTAGACAAGGTACGGAAAAAAGTAATGCCCAGTTTATCTTAGTAAGTAGAACAACAAAGATAATTTTTGTTCACTAGTTATGAAAACATATTTAGCAGTGTTATCTACCGATACCTGGTGTGTAAATACGGGAGTCATTAATCATATCTGTAATTTATTGCAAGAGTTCTAGGAAATTCGACAAGTTAGTGATTGGAAGATTTATCTCTACAAGGGCAATAATACAATAGTGGTAGCAGTTATAGTGGAAAATGTCACTATCAGTTTTAGTAAAGATTGAATTTTAATATTGAGATATTATCTTTATGTACCTTACATTAGAAGAAATTTAATTTATATTTCTAGATTGGTTAAAGACGGATATTTGGTTTATTTTGATAACTATGTGGTTATTAAGGATAATAAACAGTTTATCTATTCTGGTATATTGGTAAATGATCTTTATATTATTATTCTAATATCTTCTGTATTAAAACTGTATGAATTGAATAATACATCTAAATCACTATTTAGAATAAAATAACATTCTTTAATGAACCAAATGTATCTTTAGCACTTATGCCTGGGTCATAGTAATTTAAAAAAAATAAATATATTGGTTGAAGATGGACTTTTGAGTTCATTAGAAGTAGAGATACTTCTAATATGTGAATCCTACTTGGAGGGTAAAATAACAAAGAGGCCGTTTTCGGCTAAAGCTATAGCCAAAGAACCGTAAGAACTAGTTCACTCTGACTTATGTGAACCTATGACTATCTGGGCTAGAGGAAGTTTTGAGTATTTTGTTACTTTTATTAACGATTACTCGAGGTATGAATACATTTATTCGATGCACCGTAAGTTTGAATATTTTAAAAAATTTAAAGTATTTAAGGTAGAAGTAGAGAAGCGTTTGGAGAAATGTATCAAGATACTTCGGTCTAACTATGGTGGCGAGTATCTATTTGGAGAGTTTAGGGATTAATTATCAGAGGAGAGAATTATATCCCAGTTGACTACACCAGATACTCTACAGCAGAATAATGTAGCAGAAAAAAGGAATATGAATGTTATGGAGATGGTAAGGTCTATGTTGAGTTATTCGGATTTACCTGATTCATTTTGAGGATTTGCATTAGAGACAATGGCTCATATTATGAACTTGGTACTTTCTAAGTCAGTGCCTTTTTCTCCCATATAATTCTGGATAGGGCGCAAGTCAAGTCTAACACATATTCGAATTTGGAGATGTCTAGCACATGTGCTGAAAGGGAATACGTATAAGTTAGAATCGAGAATGGAAGTCTGTTTCTTTGTTAGATATCTCAGGTAACGGAGAGTGGTTTATTTTATAGTTCAAAGAATTAAAAGGTCATTGTGTCACGCCCCAAACTCTGGGCCACGTAAAACACCCATAAATAATCAACCACAACACCTTGCCCGAGAATACACTCTCAAAATAAATATACATGCATTGTATATAAACACCAAACGGCATACATTATAAGGCTCCAACGCCGAGAAACATATATTAAGCATACATGATACAGATAAGAACAAAAAGAAAGACTATAGTGCTTCCACCCTCCGGCACCTCTAGATCAACCTGCGTGACCGGTACCTGAAGAAAATTAAATCCCACACCGTGAGCCAAGACTCAGTAGAAACTAGACATGCATGTAGCATAAACAAAACATGCTAAGAAATCATAGTGCAGGTTTAGACTCTCTTTCAACCCTTGAAAATAGTTTAAAAACGGTTTTAGATCACGACTCACAAGAGCTATTAAAAGAAATTTTCACAATCAATGGAAAAGCGAGGATAAAAACCATTTTTCGACTCATCAGAGCCTTGAAAACGATTCCAGTATTATGACTCCCGCAGGCCGTTAATACAGTATTTTGACTTCCATAGGCCGTTAATACAATTTTAAGAAATTTGGTATATCCGTCCCAATATGCAATACGTGCAATCCATGATACATATAGTAGGATGCCACACAGGCAAAGGTCGACTCTTACGGGCCACGACTCCTACGAGCCACGAATGCAACATAGACAGAATTAAATCGACTCTCCCCTGGGCCCTAACAACAGGTATACATAAACCTCGACTCTCATCCGAGCCCTAACAACATATACACATCAACATCGACTTCTCTCAAGCCCTGACCACAGATCGATCACATATAATTCATATATCTTCTAGGACTTTGATCGAAGGACCCTTATCCGCCCCACTATGCTTTATCGACCAAGGTCAACAGATATCTTCACACACTTTCACCGTAGGACCATTATCCGCCATCATCACAAATCTACACGGACTTTCATCGTAGGACCATTATCTGCCCTCCATATACATAATGCAACCCATGCATATAAAATAACCGTTCACGATAACAAGGACCACAGAGGACCACATACCCGTCCTACAACATACGAGAATAAAACTAATCATAGTTCTATAAACATAAGATCACGTATGACCACGACGTTTCACGTACAATGCCAAAACCACGTAGTCCATCCACATATTTCGTACATAAATAAACTAGAGTTAGAAATGCACATAACCAGTTATAAATGCACATAGCCATATAACCTCACAGCATGACGCCACCCATCACATAACCTGCCACGACATCACATGCCACACATCCATCGTTCGATCCCCGGACGACCTATCCGTAAACTAGAACCCATCCACACACCGGGACAACCAACACCTAACGCGGAGATCAACACCTGAACCTCCCTCAGACCAAATCTTACCAGAACCAAACCTTAAAATTGAACCACGGACCTACACGTTCCGAACATAACTAACACGCACACAACCGTGCCACTACTCCCCAAATCTAACCATGCACGTCAACCTAAGGACGACATCTAAACAAAACACCCGAGGCCACTACACGACCTCCAAACCACCACACGACCAACTGAACCCCAAAAGGAATCCACAGGTATTTGAATCAACTAATCCCATAAATTAATTAATTGAATACCATAGGATGCAAATTGGAAATCAAGAAACCAACTAAAATCACAAACACAACACTGCCCAGGTTTAGTCGACTGGACCCCAACCCCTAGTCAACTGAACAACACACTAAAAAATCACCAAAATGCCTCAACACACGGTTCAGTCGACCGAACCCCACGGTCCAGTCGACCCAACTCTAGAACCCAGGTCCAGTCGACTGAACCTCACGATCCAGTCGACCGAACTCAAGCGAAAATAGTTTTTGAGCTACGGGTTTGGCCTTCTAAACCCTGAATTGAAGCATCCAAACTCTCGTCCAACATCCTCGGACATCCACACGTCTAGGCCTAACACTAAGACCACGAAAGAAACTCTCGAAACATGATTTCATCCACTGAAATCGACATAAAACCCATTTTTAACCCAAAAATCTAACTTTTACAGAAAATCAGATCCACAACTATCTGACCAGTAAAAATGCACCCGATTACACATAGCACCCTTATAAAACATACAAGTCTAGAATCCTACCTCGGTCAGTTCAAAACTCGATACCTCGATCCACGTATAAAATTGAGCTTTGCCATAATAGAATTTCGTCCGGATGAACGCATAGACCACGACGCCAATAACAAGGATCGATAGTCTAATCGTTGAAAATCGAGACCCGGGCCCTCGAAAACTTAGAGAGAAGGTAGAGAGAAAATAGAAAGCATGTTTGAGAAGTCTTGAAAAATATCTTTTAAAAATATCTAACTCCAGATATTTATAGGCCCTCAATATATATATATATATATATAAATTTTTTTAAAATTCGCACCACAACGGCCCACGGCACCGGGAACCTACCCCGCATGCATATCTAAGCCCGATCATGCATCAAAAGTAATAAAAACATGCTCAAACGAAAACACGTAACGTGCGTCCAGAAACTTCGAAAAAGAAAACGGGTCAGGGTCTCAGAACTTTACTCCCCTTAAAGGAATTTTGACTTCGAAATTCAATATAAGGTCAAAAGAAACAACCCTGTTGATCACAATCGACACAGGTACACGAGATGGCCAGCCTAGCCATTCCTAGGATATAGTCAAACAAGCTCAGGCATTCTAGACAATGGCTAACTATCTCAAAGACACGGGATCTACAACTCACCATAACCTCACGTCATCGCTAACTGCTCCCTCAACACAGCGCACCACCAACGAAATCCATCACCGACTCCCAAACAGATGCAACAAAGAATCTGGCCCAAAACCTGCAGACTCAGAAAGTACCTCTGCTCACTGAAGGTATATTTGCATCTTTGGGCACGATCGGTGCCCTCGAAGAATCAGGAGCTATAAGAGAATACGCTCGGGATAATCCCATTCTGGCCTATCCACCAGAACTCGGCGCTGTCGGTTGCCGCACCGACTGAACTGAAGTTCCCCTATCTGTTCCCCAAGAAGTCTGAGCTGCTGTATACCGCTGTTGATCCTGTACAAATGAACCCTCTGGTGTGCCCGTCATACTCGGCGTATCCTCCATCTGGGGACAAGTCCTGCGGATGTGTCTAGTTTGACCTCATCCAAAATAAATCGACGGCCCTCTCCCCTATAACTGCTCCAGTATGGGACTCTGGGACTGCCTCAACTGTGAATCCTGATGCTGTCTCGGCTGCGAGCAATCTGACACATGATGCCCTGGGTGTCCACACCGATAACACCTCAACTCTCTCGGCTCAGGCCTCCCAGATGAAGCCACAGATGGTGCTGGTGTAGAGAACTGCTGTAGTAACCCAGAAGGGTGAAAGCTAGGACCAGAGGACCTCTGCCTCTTGCTAGAACGCCCACCTATCTGTGCCTCTGTCCCACTCTACGGTGTCCTGGCCTCCCTGAAAGCTCAAATCTCAGTCATAGTGTTCTCCACCCTCGCTGCTGCCTCCACCAGCTTTGTGAACACTCGAAGTCCCATCGCGACCACACGCTCCTTGACCATCGGCCTCAAGCCATGCTCAAACCTCATCGATCGCAGCTCGTCTATACTCACCAACTCTAGTGCAAATCGGGATAAACATGTAAACCTGGCTTCATACTATATGACATCCATGGCCCCCTTGGTAAGAGTATAGAACTCCTCCCTGTAAAAATCCCTTTTCAATGTCGAAAAGTATTTCTCCAGAAACACACCTGTAAAGGCTGCCCATGTGACTCCCACAGTCATCTTGGTATATCTCCACCACTGATGAGCAGCACCCCTCAACTGAAAGGTGGCAAATGAAACCCTCAACTCATCATCCACGATCTGTAACATGTCAAGGATCCGTGCCACCAGCTCCAACCACTTTATCGCCACAATAGGATCAAGATCTCCGGCAAAGGAAGGCGGATCCATGCGTCTAAACTCCCGCATCGCTACTGTATCCCTCGCCTCAGGTACTCCCTCCCTCTCCCTAATGGTCTCACCTCTCTCAACCAGCTGTCGGATAGAACCAACCAGCTCACGCAACAACTCTGTCGCGTCCATCGGTCCGAGGGGAGCACTAGCATCCCCAGCATCAGGAATAGGAATATCCCTTTGGCTAACTGCACGGCCACGATCTCGACCATAGTCTCACCCTTTTCTCACCGACATCACGTCTATACGAAAGCAAAATAATACATAAGACGCAGCACATCGCATGAACATAAATGCTAAACACCAAGCATGCTAAAACATAGCCACATAGATTCATGCTAAACAAGCCTACATACTAAGGAGAACCGACAAGAATGAAGCATCAATCTAGATAACCTACTCAAATTTTTTGCTAGAAATCATGTCAACTAAATGCATTTCTAACTTGGCCCCCAAGTTTGTTAATCCAAATGCCCAAAGGCAAGACTAATCAATCCCAGGTCCAACATCCATGCTCACATATACACATCATCCTCATGCCTAACATGCTAACACGTACATGTTTTCAAAGCATCTAAACACATGCAGTCAAGCACACGTAATCAACCTCACATGGTGATGCAACCTCTTCCCACGGCTCTTAGGTATTCGAATCCAGAGCTCTGATACCAAGCTGTCACGCTCCAAACTCTGGACCATATGAAACACCCATAAACAATCAACCACAACACCCTGCCTGAGAATACACTCTCAAAATAAATATGCAGGCATTATATATAAACGCCAAATGACATACATTACAAGGCTCCAACGCCGAGAAACATGTATTAAGCATACATGATACAGATAGAAATAAAAAGAAAGACTACAGCGCTTTCACCCCTCCAGCACCACCAGATCAACATGCGTGACCGGTACCTGAAGAAAATCAAATTCCACACTATGAGCCAAGGCTCAACAGAAACTAGACCGATATGCAGTATAAATAAAACATGCTAGAAAATCGTAGTGCAGGTTTAGACTCTATTTCAAGCCTTAAAAATAGTTTGAAAACGATTTTAGATCACGATTCACAAGAGCAATTCAAAGCAATTTTCACAGTCAATGGAAAAGCGAAGATAAAA
Source organism: Heliamphora exappendiculata (assembly GCA_034768845.1). Classification (NCBI taxonomy): domain Eukaryota; kingdom Viridiplantae; phylum Streptophyta; class Magnoliopsida; order Ericales; family Sarraceniaceae; genus Heliamphora; species Heliamphora exappendiculata. Next base: position 21,129 of record JAOTRH010479159.1, read on the forward strand.
ATCATTTTTTGACTCATCAGAGCCTTGAAAATGATTTCAGTATTACGACTCCCGCATGCCGTTAATACAGTATTTCAACTTCCGCAGGCCGTTAATACAGTTTTAAGAAATTTGGTCTATCCGTCCCAATATGCAATACATGCAATCCATGATACATATAGTAGTATGCCACACAGGCAAAGGTCGACTCCTACGAGCCACGAATACAACACAGACAGAATTAAACCGACTCTCCCCTTAGCTCTAACAACAGGTATACATAAACCTCGACTCTCATCTGAGCCCTAATAGCATATACACATCAACATCGACTCTTTCTCGAGCGCTGCCCACAGATCGATCACATACAATTCATATATTTTCTCAGACTTTCACTGAAGGACCCTTATCCAACCCACTATGCTTTGTTGACCAGGGTCAATAGATATCTTCACGGGCTTTCACCGTAGGACCATTATCCGCCCTCATCACAAATCTTCACGGACTTTCACCGTAGGACCATTATCCACCCTCCATATACACATTGCAACACATGCATATAAAATAACCATTCACGATCACAAGTACCACATAGGACCACATACTCGTCCTACAACATACGAGAATAAAATTAATCATAGTTCTATAAACATAAGATCACGTATGACCACGACGTTTCACATATAATGCCAAAACCACGTAGTCCACCCACATATTTCGTACATAAATAAACTAGAGTTAAAAATGCACATAACCAGTTATAAACGCACATAACCATATAACCTCACAGCATGACGCCACCCGTCACATAACTCGACATGACATCACAAGCCACACATCCGTCATTCGATACCCGAACGACCCATCCACAAATCGAAATCCATCCACACACCGGGACAACCAATACCTAATGCGGAGATCAACACCTGAACCTCCCTCAGACCGATTCTTACCAGAACCAAACCTTAAAACCGAACCACAGAACTACACGTCCCGAACATAACCAACACGTACACAACTGTACCACAACTTCCCAAATCTAACCATGCACGTCAACCCAAGGACGGCATCTAAACGAAACACCCGAGGCCACAACATGACCCCTGAACCCCCACACGACCAACCGAATCCATAAATTGCTGAAATTAATTTAGATTTAGAATTTGATGTTGACAATATCTGTTTGGATGAGATTTTCTCTCTCTATTTTGTTTTACTAATACATTTTAAATTTGACATGAAAATTATGTCAAATATAATATTTAAAATTCATTCCAAATAATAAATTTTTATAAAATATATTTTTTTAACTATAAATATATTGAGCCCAGATTGTGGGCGTTGCTCGCAAACTATAAACTAGAAATACAAAAAAGTTGAAAAGCCAAAAAAATTACCAAAACACCAATCTTTTTAAATTTAAAATGTTAAGTTACCAACCTATCTATTTTTAGATTAGCTGTTGGATGATGTATTCACGTTTACACGATTTAAACTCTATATGAAGTTAGAGAGTCAGAGTTAATTATTTTTTGACACGAAATTAAAAATGACATAACCTGATAACACGCTTAATAAACAAGTTTGATTAGTATATAAATTACTTTGATTTATTCAAATGTTACATGAAGTTTTTTACACATTTTGGTGATGTAATTTATAAGATTTTATCTTTTGTGATACCTCATTCTACATCGGCTAGAGACAGAAATTAAGTATGGTATATAAAAAAACTTGTGAACTACTATCAATAACTTGAGTTTAAGTATTTTGAACCGCACGGTTAGATTATTTGTTTCTAAGTCATTGGGCCAATTATCAATTTGAGTCGTTATTAAAAAGTATCAGAGTCAACTCGGATCCCATTGAGGGTTCTATAGTGGTGTGGATAGAAGAGTAGTGTTTCTGAAGAAAAGTATAGGTTTCGAGATTGTATACTTTGTACATACTTATAGGATGTTCCATGTCCGCTAATGGACTATAATATTCACATCCTAATCATGAGAAGAACTTGGGCCACGAGACGAGGGCGTCGCGTCTTTCAGTGAAGATATTCTAATATTCCATCTCATATCGGTGGAAGAAAAAAATTGAATCTGATATATAAAAAAATTTGTGGGTTACCAATAATAACTTAGACTTTCTAGGCCACGTGATTAGATTATTTATTTAAGTTATTGACCTAATAGTCAACTTAGGTAGTTACAGTTAGGGTCGACTGTTTTTCGATATGAAACTAAAAATGACTCAACTCATTAATACGTTTAATAAACAAATTAGGTTAATTTAGAGCTCATAGAATTCGAAAATGACCCATCAAGCCTATTTAAATTTTTATAAACTTTTTTTTCATTAACAGCTTGAACTTTGAAGCTCTTCATGCATAAATTCATGTTATTTTTCTATCGAACTATTTAAAGACTTTTGAAAAATGTTTGAAATTAATTTTTAATTTATTATAATTTGTGTTATTTTATGATTAAAATATGTATAAAATTAAAAATGTTAACTTGTTATTAATAAGTTGTTAAACAAGTTTTTAAACATGTTCTTATCAAGTTATCTAGTTTATAAACTGGTAATATTTGTGTTAGGATAAATAACATGTTTAGTTAAATAGATAGTATTAGAATTGAGAAATTTTTAACCCAAGCCATTATGACATAACATGAATATGCCACTATACTAACCACTCATAAATGCATTGTCCAAAAATTGTATAGTAGAAAATCCTTATTCAAATTCTATCTGCTGCTTCTTTTCTCTTTTATAAAGAAAAACTAGTTTATTTAATTAGTCAATGTATTGTCTAGTCATATTACCTGTCCTGGGGATACTTCATTTGACTTAAAATGTCTCAATTATGTGATATAATTGTTATGCGTTTTTTTACTTTAAAATAAATATTTAAAAAATATAAAATCTCCAATAATAGCCAGAGAAAGAGAGGAGGGAGGGAGATATCAAGCGCTAGAGAGCAAAAATAGTAAAGAAAAAAGGTGAGAATTCTTTTTACAATAATATTTTTGTAATCATATTTGAGGACCAAATAATGTACTATCTCATGTGTGGTACTTATGTTATAAATGGTAGGTTCATGAGATGACACAAACACCACACACATGAAATTGCATAAACAAGCTCCAACATCTCAAATCACCAACTGATTTATGGAAAATGAGCGTCCAACGCGAGTAATAACAACCTCCCAACGGTATAAAATCAAGAGGAAGCAAGATGAGTCCATCAAAGGAGGACAAGAAGAGCTCAAGAAAGCACCATAGAGATCAGTTCTAGGGTTTCCTCTCAAACCTTAGAGAGAAAGATAGATGACAGCAATGAGGAAAATAAGGCTATAGCCCAAATTTTCAAAACCTCCATGCCGACAATCCGCTCGAGTGGCCATTGTTGAAGCTGATCCGAAGAAAAGATAACATATAATGTTTGCATTTTCGTATAAACACCCCAAAACTCGCTCAAATGGCACATAATAATTGCTCACATATATTACCAAGCATACAATTATCATCATCAATCATGATCGTGATTAAGTTCAAGTTCTTCCACACAATTAAACACGTAGCCATTATTCACCTAAACTCTCACAACAGAATTTAATTAATCTTTACAAATTAAAAGGGATCGGGTCGTTACATAGCCATCCTCACGTTGGAGCGTCACCAACTTGATCTGGCTGCTATCTCTACGTGTGTTTTCCTGGTAGTTTGTATGGGGGTGTAGGGCTCCTTTATATGCCTTTTCTCTAACATTTCTAATAAATTAAATTTTCTCTTTTAGTTGTTCAAAACAAAAATGTCATATACATAAGACTTTTTTTCACACTCTATATTAAAGTAGGAGAAATCTCTCACTATGTCTGAAAATTTTATAGATCTTAAGAACTTTTTCATAACAGTGAGAATTTTCTCATTGTTTGAAAACTTCATTAATAATATTGAGAATTTTTTTATACATGAGCTCTCATTTTACTTAAAATAAAAAAAATAAGAAGATTTTAGGCGGAATCTTTGATTGCACACTGAGAACTTTGATCAATTATATTTTTAAAATTAGCTTATGAATATCTATTGTCACTTAGATTTTATAATTAGTTCTTATACTGAAAGCAAAGTTTCTAATTCTTGATTATTGTAGCAGACTTTTTGAATAATAATATAGAATAATTATTAGAAAGATTAAAATAAATTGAGAATTTTCTTTTGTAAAATCTCATTAAGTACATGATTTTTTTTTATTCAATTATGCAATTGTCAATACTCGATGTAATTGTTTTGGTCTTCAATTAAAGAGGATATTTTCAATTTTGCAACTTTCAGTTCTTAATTTTCTAAAACTTCTAATTTGAGAATTACAATAATATTTGACTATTAATTACATAAAACACTAGGGTTTTTTTTAATAGAATTTCAGACTAAACAAAAGTTATAGTTGATAGATATCGAGGAGAGAATTTTAAAATACTATTTTTCTAAAGATAATATATATATATATATATATATATATATATATATCAAAGTTATGATATTATAAAAATAAATGTTTTAATAGGTATT